>ML121555.1:12485-82803 GCA_003788615.2 Terfezia boudieri ATCC MYA-4762 | reverse complement strand
ACAGTCATTTGTGAGTCATGGGTGGAGGTTCAATTTTTGGGGGGCGTAAGACCTACAGTAGCTACCGGCAGGGTAGAGGAGACCTCGATAGTGACTCGAGCGCACACATGGTCGGAGAGATCCTCTGGTATGGCTCTTGGAGGGTGATAAGCACTGGTTCGAGTTTATAGGGTAGCAGGACCCATAGGGGACCGATTCTTACGTACTGTATAGGAAGGCTTGGTCAATAAAGGCAATTCCTGTGGCACCACAGTCTATAAGTGCTGATATGACAAGGGTTCTATCATTGAATTTAATAGAGATAGGTACAACGAAATGTTCGCCGAACAGGCGGGACTCATCAACAAATATAGGAGTGGAAACAGCAAACGACGATATTGACAAACGGCCCTTTTTGGCAGGTCCCTTACTAGCGTCAGTGTCTAGGTAAGGGACTTCACTTTTCCCGAACCCTCTTCAGCAGATTCAACCGTTGGGGCGGGAGACACGGGGGTGGGAGACGCGGAGGCGGCATGAACAGCCAGGTGGGGTTTGCGGAGGGGGCATGCGGTAATGAAATGGTCATTCTTTCCACAGGCAATGCAGAGTCCGTTTGCGCGTCTGCACTCCCATTCTTCTTGGGTTAGGCGGGGTCTCCCGGAGGATAAATCCATTAGGGTGGACCCGCCAGCTACAAATGAAGGGTGCGCCGGTTTGTTGGCGGGTGCCGGCTGGGACTGCGAACGAGGTGTCTGAGTTTGGTTGGGTTTCGTACTGTTCCGTAACCTTGCTAACCTTTGTTCTACCCGGCTGGCTTGGTTAATGAATTCGTCTAGGGTGTCAACATCTGGGCAGTGTACTAAGGCCTGCTTTAATTCATACGACAGGCCCTCCTGGAAGTGGTCTAGCTTGGCTCGGGGGTCTCAGGGGACTTCGGCGGCTAAGCGGGAAAATTCAGCAACATAGGTGGACAGGTCAGTATTTCATTGTTTGAGGGATTTGAGGGCTCGTGTGGCAGTGCCAACTGCATCGGGGTCTCCAAACGCTCGGTCTAAGATGGTGAACAGGGCGTTGATATCTGCCAGATCTATCCCCGTATCCAGTACGTAAGGTTGAATTTGGTCACAAGCTTTCCCTTCCAAGAGTCCGAAGACATAGGCTAGTCGGTATTGGTTAGAGGGGAACTTAGCAGCATCTCTGTTGAGCTTAATGTTGACCGAGTTCTTCCAACCCTTCAAACGAGTTCGGTCGCCGTTGAACTTCGGAGGTGTTGGCAAATCTTGGGTTTTAGTTCGGGGCTCCAAGCGGTTTAGGGCCTAGACCATGGTTCTTTCATTGGCGAGGGCGGTGTTAGCTTCTTCCAGTTCTTCGTTAAGGAGGGTCATCTCGTCCTTGGTGGATTGGAGCTCTTTTTGAGTAATCTCGAGCGTGGCTTGTGCTGAATTCAAGGCTTGCTGGGTTAGGGCGAGGTTACTACCCAGTTCTGCTCTAACAGGATCGGTAGCTTCGAAGATGTTAATGATCTCCCGGCGGTACTGGGGTAGTGTTGCTAAGTCTGTTGGAATCGGGAGAGCTCTCCAGGCTTGGAATCTGGCTCCCGGTAGCAGGTGTGATTGCTGGTCCATGTCGTATCGGCCAGTCGGGGGTTTAGATCCAACGTAGTGTAACGAGGTCACTAGGGCGCTAAGCTAACCGAGAGATACGACCACAGGGACGAGGCGGAGCCGACACTTGCGTACGAGGGTTTACGCGAGTATGGAGAGAGAGAGGGGTTCTTCCGGGGGTGAAGGCCACAACAGGGTGGAGGAATAAGACAGGGCGGAGGAGCAAGGCACGGCGGGGGAGCAAGGCGCGGCGGAGGAGCAAGGTACGGCGGAGGAGCAAGGCATGGCGGAGCAAGGCACGGCAGAGGAACAAGGCAAAGGGGCGCTCGGGGAGATACACCAGGGGGTGGACCAAATACTGTATTGTAGATACAAGACGTTGGATGGGGGACATAATAAGAAGGAGAGGAGGGAAGTCTATATACATGAGCACTCTCTCTCAAGGCACCTGGCACCTGTCAAGATACTCGAGCCATAGTAGTAATGTACTGAGGCTTCCTCCCAAGCTAAGCGAATTACCCGCGAAACTGCGAACAAGCTAAGCGAACAACAAGCTAAGCGAACAACAAGCTAAGCGAACAACAGGCTAAGCGAACAGGCTAAGTGACGAACAACTGCGAAACTGCGATGGCGTTCCTAGCGAGGGCAACGTGAGTAGCGAGGACAACGGTGTTGTGACAATCAATTGAATGAATATCAAAACAAGGCGTCCCACAAAAATGCTTGATGCTACATGTTATGAGCGAAGTTCCTGTTTGACATCAGACAGCATGGGTATCATTCGCCTCTCAGTTACCTATTCTGGTCGTCGGAGTATATGTTATCCTAAACGGTCTGAGGCATTCAGGCATACATTTGCTGTAGTTTGAACCATGCCAGGCCAAGACATTGGTAGGTCCATGTACCATCCTGTGGACACTAGTGATCACCATGGATACTGACTATTGGCGAGTGGTAAGCAATCGGATACTGGTGTAGCGGAGTTACGTACAAGCTTAGGCACAAAAACGGCCGAGATTGATGTATTTAGTTTCAATTGGTATTCCAAGGTATTCCTTTTCCTGACGATTGTACATGGGATCTACCCAATTCTTTGTTGTTGTATGATTTAACTTCAGATCAATAGGTGTAGGTCCTTGTCTAATTTCCCTCTATTCTGGTATATCATAACTTAAAGATAGCATCCCAGAATATTTCTGTTTGCATGTTCTGACATCCCAAAATAGTTTAATTGGTTATAGATGTATGCTTGATCAAATTTCTTTCCCAATCTTTCTTATGTTGCCTCCATATGCAGTTGATCTGGTGGAGTTGTGAACTTCATCCTTGGGAGATTTCCTTGAGGTCCTAACTCAATTTCTTCTTGAGCTTTTCTCTTTAGGAATTTCTTTTCCTGCCTTAGGAACCTTTTTTGGAGTATTGACTAACTTCTTTTTAAGCTCCTCTAGTTCCTCAGGAGTCATAGCATTTCTCCTGCCCCTTCTCCTAGCAGGCATAGCATCACCCTTCCTTGGTGTTGTAAACATAGTCTGTTAGATTTTATACCACTGATTCTCTTGACTCAGTCAAGACAATCCTTTCCTCTACTAGGCTAGATCCTGATGAAGAGGGATCTATGACCTATCATACACTCCTTCTTCTCCTGCCTCTACCTGTTCAGATGGACTAGGTTTGATAGAATGCCTAGGAAGAGTCTGAAGAGGAAGAGGGTTACTTTTGTTGATGAGATTGTGTTGGGAGCTGGGCTTCCAACCAATAAGGGTAAGAAGGTGAGGTGGGCAGACAGTGGTTGGTCTGCCAGGTACCTTTGCTCTTTCTGGAGAGACGGTTTAAGGTACAGAACAGTGTCCTTGTTTTACCTGTTATGAAAATAGACTAGGTTTTTCTTCAAGCTGGGTTTTGACTGGGGTTGGGAGACCCTCTGGTGTCTTGATGTGGAGAGAGAGTGTTTTTACACCAATGGTAAGTCCTTCCCTGGCAATACCTTTGCTTTTCTAGAGTCTTCTATTGACTTCTACTTTCTCCAATTCCTTAGAGCTGGGTAAAAATCCCTTTTACTCTTCTAGGACTTTTGACAGGTCCCAGACTTTTGAGTTCAGGTGATTTTTGTTTCTTTTCCTTTCCTTATGTAGGTAATTGCTACTGGTGGAAATATATCTCTGTTTTTCCTACTTCTCTGATTACTACTTGTGACTTGTAGGCTTATGTTGCTACTGATGGTAGGCTTATTCCTTGGTTGCTATTGGTAATAGTCTTACTTGCTACTTGTGGTAGGCTTATTTGCTGACTGTCAGGCTTTTATGCTACTGTACCTCTTGTACTGTAGGCTTACTGGTAGGTAGTTTATACTCTAGTAGGTATAAACTCTTTGCTGATTTAGGTAAGGTTGATCAGGCCTTCCTTAGATAAGAATCTAAGTTCTTAGGTTAAAAAAATGTAATGTATTGTAGGGGGATTAGGATAATCTGATAAGATCTGATCTGATTAGATAAGATAAGATCTTAATCCAGTTATCTCTAATTAACACAATAGATTATAAGGCACACAATAGCTACTACTGGTAGAAAGATATATAGAATAGTGGCACCTATATATATTATGATCTTGTGCATAGTATGTAGTATAAGATAGAAGTTATGGAGTGCCAAAGGCACTAATAAATTAACCAGTGGAACTCTTATATTGATTGTATCTATCTCTACTTACTTGAGTCTGTCCCTCTCATTCCATAGGGGAATGAACCTGTAGTTATGCTAATTCTCTACAGAGGGGTGAGTCAGACTTGAGGCAGTGCAGTAGCAGTGCTCAGGCTCTGACTCATACATGATTTGAAATCAATAATAGTTATGACTCAACATATGAGTCATGTGAAATACATGAGTCAACAAGACAGACAGCCCAATGTTTTGGGTGCTTGTTGAGGTTAACATAAGAAATTACATAAGTTGTAGGGTAGAGGGTTATTCAGGGTAACTGACTAATCCACTTTCTTACAAAAAGACAGGTCGGCATTAGGAGAAGATGAGTTGATTAAGCTAGAAGTTAAAATAAAGGAGGCTAAGGCTATGAAGGAAAGGATCGAGAGGGAAACGAAGCAACCTCTGGAAACCAACATAGGATGATCTAGGCAGGTAGTGAATAGTGAAATCTTGAAGACAGTAGAGGTAGTTATGAGCCATATATAGGTGATTAACTTAAAAGGGAAGGCGGAGCTAGAGGCAGTAGTAGGCAAAGTGAACATACTACTGAGAACGACCGGGGTTACTCTAAACCATATAGTATGAGTGGTCACAGCAAGAGCAGGGATGGATGACTTTGAGGATCAGTCCTATTGGTTAGTGGGGAGGGTAGAACAAGTAGTCGACCCCCTGAAGGTAGCTGGGGAAGTGGGGAGGATGCTCGTCCAAGTGTTCGGATGTAGCGGCGAGATTCTTAATGTATGGGTAGAGGAAGGTACTACAGTCAGAATGATCGCCCTGGTAGTACCTATGACAGTGGCTAGAGGAAGAAAAGCCTTAGCTGAAAAACTGAGAGAAGAGAACAAGGATATAAGGAGGGCAAAAAGGATGCCTAAGGCCTGGGGAGGGGCCAAGGTCATGGGCTTTATCTTTGATGCAGCAGACTCGACTGAAGTAATAAGGCTGGTGAAAACAGGGATTATGTGGGATGGGAAGAGGAGAAAGGTAGTGATGTTTGAGTAGGGCAAGGCGGTGTAGGGAGCAGTAAGGAGAGAGATCACCCCACCCAGAAGGTGATAGGTCACTCAACTCCAAGGCACCGTATACTAAGGTACTAGATACTAAGGGGTTGAGTTCGGGATAAGGGGAATACAATGTTACAACTGCAGAGGATAGGGGCACATAAGAAGAAACTGCATGTCTACCAGTGGTAGTCTAGAACAGGGTAGTGCGAGAAAGAGAAAGAAAGAGTTTCATGAGGAGGGGTTTGAACTAATAGGAAGCAGGAAGAAGGAGTTTGACAAAGAGGGGTTTGAACTAATAGGAAGCGGGAAAGTGTTGGCAGCCCCTACTATTACAGTGGGGCCTAGCCATTACTAACGGTTGTCTGAGTGGGATACCAGAATGTAGGGAGTAGTCATCTAAATACTTATGTATTTCTGGAGTAGTGTAGGGGGGAAGGAGTAGGTATGGCCTTTGTAGGGGAGGCCTGGATAGATAAGGAGGGGAGAGGGAGCCAGGGGCACCCTGTGTTTATTTTGGAGAGTACAGTAAGGAAGGGATGGAAGGTGCTTATTTATTGGCAAAAATACATGGCAGACGATATTAAGGTTGACCTGGAGGAGGACAACCTAGTCATGGTCAATGTTCTGGGTAAGAAGCTAGGAGGGATTTATACGAATGGGAAGTGGCATGGCCGGATATGGGAAGAATAGCTTACGGGGGTTAGCCAAAAGCTAGAGGGAAGGCAGGTAGTGGTAGTGGGGGACTGGAATACTCACAGTCATGTCTGGGACATCACATGCAATGAGAACTTGAGGGGTCGGGTCATAGCAGACTACCTGATAGGGAATGGCTTAGCAATTGCAGAAGAGGATGGTAGAGCAATGTGGAAAAGGACCAGGAATAGGAGAGCTGTATGGAGTAGAATTAACTTATTTTTAAGTAAAGGAGAGGGATGGGGCAAGGTAAAAAAGGAAAAATTAGTGGCAGATCACTGGGCCCTTTGGGATGATCTTTCTTGGAGCAAGACTAGGCCAGCAATTGGAAGAAGAGTGGTGGACTAGGGGAGCCTAGAAAAGGAGATTGAGATGATTAAGGAGGATGGAGCAGAAGAAGAAGAGCGATAGATAAGAGGTCTGGAAGGGAATACCCCATATATGAAACTAAAAAGCCTCCACCTATGCCATGACAAGATCCTCGACATTGTAGGAAGGTCTAAGAGGTAGTGGGACAAAGAGCTTACAAGCCAGCTCAAGATCACATGCAGGAGTAGAAGAGAAAGGCCAGGAGATGGGCTAACTCAGGAAAGCTAGGTTAGGAGATGGAAAGCAGAAAAGGAGAAGCTGAAAGTGATGATCTGGGAAAAAAAGAAGGCTTGCTGGCAACTTTTCTATAAAGAGAATGGAGAAAAGAATCCGTAGGAGGAGGTGAAGTAGGCGAAGGACCTCTGGGATCTTAAGGGAGTTATGGGGAAACTAGTGAATGAGGACAGCAAGGAATATAGGAGCGATAAGGAGAAGGTGGCAGGGTTGGTAATAGACCACTTCAAGTGGAGAGCAGATGGCAGGTAGGAAAGTGAGGAGAAGGTGGTGGTGCAGGAGGAGGTAGATGAGGTGGTAGAGGTAGAGGAAGGTAGGGGAGGGAGGGGGGTTCCGGATGGGCTAGCACCGGACGAACTGGTTGTAGAGAAACTTGAGAAGGAGGTTAGGAAAGCATTATAGGGCACTTGCAATAAATCAGCTCCTGGGCCAGATAGTATAAGCTATAGGTTTATCAAATTGGTACTACGCACCAGATTGGGAGACCAGCTGATACGGGAGATAGTAGATAACCTGGCAAGGAGAGTGACTTCAGCCGAGTGGCAGTTTAATAAGGTAGTCATAATCTCTAAGCCAGGTAAGGACCATGATAGAATGAAGGGCTGGAGGCCAATTAACTTGATTAACTATATTGGAAAGCTAGGGGAGAAGGTAGTTGCAGACAGACTCTAAGAGTCCGAGCTCTTCTACAAGCACTAGTTTGGTTCAATCAAAGGATGCTCAGCAACTGAGGTGGCCCTAAAGATAGTGACCAGGGTACAGAGATGCTTAGCAAAAGAGGGGATGGTCAGCTGGGCGTTCTGGGATATAAAAGGGGGATTCCAGAATGTAAGGGAAGAGAATGTCATCAGGGAGCTCAGAAAGTCAGAAGAAGGAAGAAAGTGGATCCCCTGGATAAGGAGCTTCTTCAGGGCAAGGAGCTTCCAGCTGGAATGGGATGGGAAGATATGAGGCCAGGGGAGAACCAATCTGGAGGTCCCTTAGGGCTCCCTGCTTTCTCCAGTTATCTTCCTGATCTAGATAGCCCCAATCATTAAGAAAATGGAAGAGGAGGTCACAGGGGTGGCACTCTATGATATTGAGTTACCCTGTTATGTAGATGATCTACATCTTAGCGTCTACATCTGGGAGGAGGCCGAAGGGTTAGATATGAACCTTGTACTGCAACAAGAGGATGAAACAGTCTAGAAGGTGGCAAGGGAGTGCTACCTACCTCTTGAAGATACTAAACATGAGAAGTTGGTACTTAGAAAAAAGAGAAGAAGGAGAAACAAAGACGTACAGTGTATCAAATAGGTAGGTATCATGATAGATAAGAGCCTGTCATTTAGAGAGCACTAGAAGAGCCAGATCGAGAAGACCCATAGGATGCTAGGGCAGCTCAATGGCCTAGACACCTCCAACTATGGCTTGAGCGCAAAAAGCTAGAGGGTAGCCTATATAGGGATTATAAGGACAGTAGCCTTGTGGGGAGTCGAGCTGGGGTAGAGAGAACAGAATGACTAGGAGGAGAAGTTTGAGAGACTCCAATACCAGGCCCTCAAGAAATTTGTGAATGCAATCTATGGCTCCTAGAGGGAGTTGGTGAGCCAAATTGCCGTGGTAGAGTCCTCCAGGCTAGTCTTGGATGCAGCCCAGGTGAGGCTCATAGCAAAGATGATGCAGGACCCCATGGCCCTAGGGGACCGCTAGCTTGAAGGGGGCGTAGAAGGAAAGAATATAGAGGAGGGTAGGGCTTGGGACTACTTTGGAGAGCCCTTCCCGGTTTTAGATAGATTTACCTCAGTAATGTCTACAATCCAGAGCAAGGCGGGGGTCCTGAAGGAGGAGGGTAATGAAGTTCTGAGCTGTAGAGGAAGTCTGAAAAAGGTCCACATCCCAAGAATAGACCTTGGGCTGACCAAGACATCCCGGCCAGAGGAGTAGCAGAGAAAAATTAAGGAGGTGAAGGAAGGCCATACTATCATCTATACTAATAGTAGCAAAAGTAAGCTAGGCTAGGTAGGAGGGGGCTGGTACTCGTCTAGAGGGAGCCTAAAAGGGTACATTAGTATTGGGAAAATGGCTACGGTGTAGAATAGAGAGGTGGTAGGTATCAGGAAAGCCCTGGAGGAGGCTAATAGAGGCTGGAACCTACTCATCTTATCAGACTCGTAGGCTGTGCTGGCAGCCATTTACAAGGCCGGTAGGTTGGGGAGGGCCAGAACAGCTGACCTAAGGGAGGTCTGCAGGCTAGTCAAGTAGAGACAGGTAAGGGCCGGGACGGAGGCAGTTAGACTAGGCTAAGTTAAGGCTCACGTGAGGATTGAAGGCAATGAGCTAGCCGACTCCCTAGCCAAGGAAGGAGTGGAGGCAGTAGACTCAGAATGCCCTCTAATTACAGAGGAAGGGCTCAAACAAGAATGGAGACATATGAGAGAGGAGGAAAGGAGGGTGGCGGAGCCAGGGATGGGCAGGGTGGTGAAATGGGGGAGGAGGACCAGGGTGAATTATATCCACTGTTGCACAGGGAAGGGCAATCTCCAGTCATGGCAGGCCAGATTGGATGATACAATCGACCCAACATGCAGGATGTGTGGACAATATATAGAAACAGGAAGGCATGTAGCCTTAGTCTGCCCATGGGGCGAGGAAGTAGGGAGGAGATGGGGGAGTTGGGAGGAGATGGATGAACGGGGGAGGTGGCTCAGGAAGGAGAAGGAAGGGGAGAAGGATACTACTGTTGACTTGGTGGAAACCTTCTTCTCAAACCTTGATCTGGGATAAGGCGGGGGAGCTTTTGCTCCTGGAAAAAACTGTGCTTTTCCTTTTTTTTTGTTTCGGTAGATTTTTCCTTGGTTCAGGAGGCTGGGCGCTCATGCAGCCCGTTGTTCCGTGGGTGTACCGAGTCCTTCGGGATGAGGGAACGGAGCCGTCTCATAGCCTTAGGCTTTACAGACGTACAGACTCCAAAAAAAAAAAAAAAAAAAATGCAGTGCCATTGACCGCTGCAGGCTCCGGATCCGACTGTCGCTGAAGCTGGCTCATATCGTGATCTCCCCCAATGTGGTTGGTAGTAACGTCACCATCAGAGAAATAGTTAGGTTGTGGTTGGTCGACCTGTGCATTGGTATTATACGACACACTAACTGACTCTCCAGTGTCACTATTAACGCTGCAGTTAGGCGTGAACTGAGGTCTACTATTGACAAGTTGTGCTATCAGCTATGGAGTTTGGTGAACTGAACGATAATTTAAAGATAATACGAATATAGATATATATGTATAGATAAAGAGACAACCAAAAAAAAATAACTAACCTTGCAAAGGCTAATATGCAATTCTGACTTCCGGTAGTATTTCCAAAGTCGAGCTCCTGATATGAAGGATCTCCATGTCCTGCCAGTGCTTCCCACGGACCTTCTTTATGTGGTATATGGGTATTTTCATTAACACGAATAGCGCTCTGAAAATTGTTGAGTCCTAGAACCCTGATGCACTCTGGTTTGCAGCTATCTGTCCCGTGCAACATTGAGAGCGCAAAATCTTGGAAAAGTGTGATATCCCTTAGCGCGTTATTTAGTACAATTATTTTCATGAAGAGCTCGGAAGATCCTTCAGTGAGGCTCTCTAGGCCTGGCCAGAAAAGCTGCCCTGGGGGCTGAGTATTTTTCTCCCAACACAATGTTAAATCAGGCCCCTCTATAGCTTAAGTAGCTAGGTGTTAGACTAATGTATTTTAACATACCCTGAGATAACTGTCCTGCAGTATTTGCAGGGCTTGAGGTGTGCTACTCCACATTGTTGGATTATACTTCAACCCCATCCGCTGTCCTATATACTTGTTAGCTGATTTGTAGTTACTCTCACATGTAGTCCATTCGCAAGTATATTATATATAGATATATTTATATCATATAGCTATATGTATGTAATAAGTGAGATTTCAAAAGGTATATAGTGTACGCACTCATGATTTTTGCCATTTCCCTTACTGGGCAATAGTGGACCAGATTATTTGGATATGAATAAACAGGAATCATCATATTTTGAACGGAGTTGGGCGGGTGAATGAAGGACAGCTCTGATTGTGGCTGGGGTGGTTGTTCGTAATTGTAACATAAATATTGCAAATCGAGGTTTGGCAGGGCGAAATTGGAATGGTTGGTGCCGACAAAATGAGCTGTGGTAGCTTGCATATAAATCTCACTTCTGATGAATCCAGATACCCTGTATAAGTGTGAAGGTTGGTGAAATATGCGTGCTTGTAGCTTGCTTATTAATGAAAAGGGTGTTATAACTACTAAGTAGTAAACCAATTTTTAAAAATATTAACAGAAAGAGGATATGAGTACAGTATATATATGATTACATTCGCCTTGTGTTTGAAAAGGAGTTGACCAGGGTGTGTCTATCCCAAGACCAATGTTAAAAAGTAACAAGTTCTCATGACATATGTATGGACCTACGATCTGCCTGTCTGGCTTTGAATAGGATATGTGGGGGTTTATGCAATACCGCTCGGGTGGGCTTGAAACCCATACCAAAAGGGGGAACTCACGCTTAGGTTTGATATAAGGAGAATGAAATGCATGTGTAATATTGATGCCCTTGAGTGGCTCAATGCAATACGAACACCTGAAACCAAGTAGCCCTAATTTGAAGAATTTTTCAATAATAGATTAGTAGGTAAAGCTGCGATTTCCGCTTTATAGAAGTAAAAAATCTTACACTGAAGTAGTACACACTCCTTAAATTCTCCTGAGCCTCATTGTATGGGAGTGGTTCGAGGCATATCTCCCTTGAGATTTTAGGTACATTGAAGCTCTGGTGAAAGACCAGTACTGTGATGCTGAGCCCACGCTAAGGTACAACATTCCCGAGGGCAGCACATAAGCAACATATTGGCTGGAATTGAATAAAGGAACATGATTCTCATGAAAGTGGAATTAGCAATAAGTATATATACATATGTTCAATCAATACAGCTGGATAAATACAGGCATATATCGAGATATCGAAATATATCCTAGTACACCGCAATGGTGATCGCCTGTAATGAAGTACTGCCAATATTCAAAGTTAGAAGATTTAGTCGTACCTGCTGCTCACATGAGATAAATACCCCTGATATAAAAATACCCAATTGGGCAGTCGCTAGAGTTATACAACCTCTTGTGGCAAAGACAGGACGAGCTCGATGAGGAGAAAGTAAGTAGTTATGAATAAGTGCTCTACAGTACAGGGATCCCCAAGCGCTTATTGTTCGCCGTGGTTGCTAGCAGGTAGATGACTTTTGTACATGATCGATAGCAAGGGTATCCAGACAGCTTAGAAAATTACTGACGAGCATAATTTCTGCAGGAGATCTTTCATTGAAAAACACTTGAAGAGAAGCGATGTCCATTCACAAATCGCTCAATTTGAAACTAAGCTGAGCAACCTACACTCCCTCTGTTGAAAGCCAATAACAAGATCTCGAGCTGAGATCAACGCTATATATAATATACTCAATACAGCGATGAATTGCATGCTGCACACCTGGTCTGGATTGAGGTATAAAGTTCTAGTAGCCATGGGATTTAGGAATACAATTCAGACTAGAGTTCAGATTGTATGCAGCGTGCAACAATTCATCGCGGTACCGAGTACATAGGTACCTAGGTAGTACAGAAAGTACATTCTGTTAGCAAAAAGCCCCCTTTGCATGCATAAACTAAACTTTTCCTGCAAGGTTTCGGAGCCACTTCAGAGAGTTGCTAGAGTCTTGTTCCACCGTAATGGTCTATAATAACAAGCACATTACTCCTGTTCAATCCCAGTAAGGGGCTATGAGGAGCCACCCGGAAGCCCGGGTGGATTCAGAACAAGGCAAGTTAATCTGCCAGGTCCACCACGCGCGAAAAAGAGAATAACGAGAAAGCAAAATTGATAAGGCGCAGAACCCCCACGCTGTCATTAACCGACTGTTAAACAAGCGGTATGTACAGCCTCTTCAATGATGGTGAAATCTAGAGCAGTAGTACATTTCTAGGTGTCTTCTATGCATTGATTATGATACAGTGAGTTACAATACTACTGTAAACATAGTGTGCTAATTGTGTATGCAAAGCACGGAGTACTACATAGGACAAAATTTTTGTGCAGAGACACTTTTACATCAAAACTACCACTTTCCCACAAATGAGAAAAATGGTCTGGAGTGTAGCCATTGCTCCGACAATTGCGGAGTATATAAAATTAACTCATAATTCATATTATTTTTGAAGCATTCGAGCAATAAATATTATGCAGTCTATTACTAATTTGTATTGTGCGCGCATCTTTTCAATTTGGCACCTGTTCAACAATTATACTTCTTGCTAGTGTGATAATATAGGGCATAAGGTATATACAAAGATTATACCTCTAAATGTGATCTTCTACTATATTCAGTATTGAGATAATCAAAGTCAGGACATATTTTTTAATACCTTTTCACAAATGGTTCTACTATACATTACCTATACTCAGGACTTTAAAAAGGTGAAAAATATATAATATATGTACAGTACCCTGATTTGCA
Source organism: Terfezia boudieri ATCC MYA-4762 (assembly GCA_003788615.2). Lineage (NCBI taxonomy): Eukaryota > Fungi > Ascomycota > Pezizomycetes > Pezizales > Pezizaceae > Terfezia > Terfezia boudieri. Next base: position 69,677 of record ML121555.1, on the reverse strand, counting down.
CCCATCTTGTCCAGTGTACCAAGAGTAGTCAACCAGGTACCGTAGATATTGAAAGTGGATTTAAGCCAAGTGTGTTCGAATCATGGAAAGGAATTAGGGACCTTAAAAATAGTTTTTAGAGGGAGATCTGTATGACAGGACACCAACTAAGCTTCCATGACGAGAAATAGAGTTCAACTATGGCTACAAACCTGAGATGATATTCTGAAGATTTATATATTCTATCTTGTTTCTTCTAGCTTTCCAGATCTATCTTCATCCCTTACCTTAAGAATGACAAAATCAAACAATCCCGGCACCCTAGATACCAAGCACTTTATTATAAGGTGGTTTGGTTTGTATTTTAACACTAAAGATGAATAAGTGTGTGAAGCATATCCAAAACTCGCAATAGTGTCAACACCTTGTGCACAACAGAAAAAGCGACCGTGTATCATAAGTACTATTCATATTGCCATTTCCGTGTTCTTCACTATAGTATTCAGTTGGTTCTGTACTTGCAAATGCAACTACTACTCAAGCCACTGCACTAAGGGGCACTTGGCTACTCTATGGATATACGTTCTGTGCCAGAATCCTGTGTCAGGTTGAAAAACGCTACACACAATATATATTAAAACGAGACGGTCAAAAGGTACCTATCGGAAACACAAAAAAAATATAAAAAAACCGGTATCAACATGCACATGTGACTTGAATTTAGTAGCGTGCAAGTCTACATAAACCACCGTAGAATCTCATTTAGAATCTCGCATGTGCAGCTACTAAGTGCGTGGGTTAGTCGTGCCCACAGGTCCCAATATACAGTATTTGTTCCCTGATTGGTTAAATTCCTGTCTAAACAGGGAACTACGGTAAGTAATTGTTAATTTATAATCAGCTGTTTAGTTGATCTACCTTGTACTAGCCCCTCCGAGAAGGACAGCGGAGTGTGATTGTATTTGGTTACCAACCTACTTGATATAGTGGCACGAGACTAGATATAGTAGTCCACCATTCTACATAAAATTTAGTGTCTCAGTTAGTGTGAATGATGATCACTAACAACCAGACTAGATCACTGATCGTCATTACATAAATTGAACATTAATCTTTGAGACTCAAAGACTACCGAATTTTAAGTTCTAGGACAATTAGTCTTCGCTCTTGTTTGTTTTAACAAAATAGCCTTTTGAAGGCTGAACTCCTAACATTCATAATATAAGAACATAAATCAAATCAAGGCTATTTATACAAGGCTCAAACGTTGACTGATATAGAGGTACATAGGATTACCATATAAATTTGTATGGGGATGTATACCACTTCAATGGCACTCAACTGAGTAGAACCACCCCATAAGAGCATATAGCAGCCTGACTTTTTTTGATGTAGTATAGAAATCGTTATAATAATTCTAATTCCAAGCGCATGAACTAATTGCTTTCTTATTTGATATTATGAGGAATTTTGCTGGATGGGCGCTTTTGGTGCGAAACAGCTAATTGGCGAAAACCAATGGCGCGAAACTTTACTTATTATGCGAAGGAATAAAAATATATACAAAATAAAGTTTGACATTAAATCTAGAAATTGAGCTGCGATACCATCACCGCTAGCCCCTCCTGTTCATCAATTATCTCCTCCATAAATCTATGAACTTAAAGGTGATTCTATACCCGGCAACTAGACATTCAAACAACCTTAATACTGGCTCCGGTGTTTTCATTCGCTCATTTCTATGGTACAAAACCCTGACACTTTACAGAGTATAAGCTGGAATAGGCAATGTCAGCAATATCCATAAACTCTGTTGGAGAGTGTAACCGCTAGGACAAAACGTGATCACTGGGTGCCAGGATTGCCTAGACACCGATAGTCTATTGTACGCTCACAAACTCTAGGAACTAATATTCCGTTATTGTTTTTGTTGCCTATAGGCTGCTTCATCCTAAAAGTGTGTCCCGTTTTAGAGCTCGATCTATCCTACCGAGATGTTCTAGTACTATCCGATTAATGCATTTTCCCCCAATTGATATTATGCTAGTATTATATAATGCCCCCTCTGTTGCGCATTCCCGTAGCTAACATAGACTATAGTATCTGAATATGAAAACCCGATAGCGTGCCTGCACATTGATATTTTTCCATGGGATACTAGTTGGTTCATTCCACCTGACAGGCATCAATTCTGGTCATCTACAGTCACAGTGAATGTCGCCTAGTGCCACAAGAGGATATTTTGCAGTGCAAACTGGTGCTTGGCCTCTACCTGTGGGACTTCCCGTAGGATTCAGAGCACCTCTTCCAAGTATATCATTGTCTTTTCTTGATTAACGCAACCGCCGGTATCGCTCGCCTAGGGTTGGGCCACAATACCTTTGACGCAATATCCATTAAACCTAGCCCAGTCATTTCATAGCCTGAGCTGTAAGCCCAGTCAAAAGCAACAAATTCCACAACAAAACAATAATCCACCAATAGGAAGGCTTAGGTCGCATATTTGCAATACACAATTAATATTGGCATTGCATTTGCTCGTAAATGCTTTATAAGAAAATGTGTGATGATACTTACAGAAAATTGAGCGAATGATTTGTGGTAAGCTGTGGTAAGGTAAAGGATCCTGTATTCATTAGCAGATAGGAGCTATCATAGGCCCTGAAGCCCAATCTTGGAATGCGAGTGGCCCTGCTAGTTTGGGTACGCGGGCTGCTCGTGTGAATGTCTGTTGAAGCACCGAAGGTGCACAATGACTGTCCAGACACCCGTGCTAAATCCGGTACAAAAGTAGTTCAATAGTGAAAACGGACAAGTTTTTTTTTTGATTTTTTCTCAAATACTCATTACTCCTATTCGGTCCCAGTAAGGGAACCATAAGGAGCCACCTGGAAACCTGGGTGGATTCAGGACAAGGTAAGTTAATCTGCCAGGTGCGGCGCCTATGTATATATCGCAGTGTAAGAAAAGAAGACAGAACCTCAAGAGCTGAAAACACAAGCGAAAACGATCCCCAAAACATAAAACTCAAGTGCCCCTTGGCTGGCAAACACGGGAAGTAGGTGAACTAAAAGAATTCCGGAGACGCGGAGCCCCCATGCTAGATGCCAGATGACCCCGAGAGACCTGACTAAAGCCACCGCCTTTTAAACAGAACCCGAAACAGATAACGAAACAACCAAAATTCTCAAGGGCCACTCCCCGGCCATCTGTCTGTAGAGAAAGCTGAAGAAAGCTTCTACTGCGTCCCATTCGCCCCTGTCCACCTCTTGGATCCATATGGGACAGTCGAGGTCCTCCCAATCTTTGATATTGCCGAGGGCAGCTCCCTGGTCGCCGAAATCTGGACAGTCAAATGTGATTTGTCGACCGTCCTTTGTATGATGTCCGCACTGGCAGGCGCATGTGTCAGATTTGACGATCCTATGAAGCCAGTATTTATGGGCCCTTTGTCGGTTCTCAGCCATGTGTATGCGGAAACTGCGTGTCATTCCACTCTGGTCTCCGGACTCCGAGGCCTTCGGACGTGCGTGCTGATAACTGACAAGAAATTAGCTCCGCATTACTTAGCATGTCCGATCACTAAGTAGAGTGATAAGTAGGTATACCGTACTAGATTCTTTGCGCTAGAGGGTTTATTAACCACGGCGTGCATTCTTCATGTCGATATGCTGCTCATGCTCGTAGGCGTGGTGCAGTTATAGGCTCGGTGGGGTCCACGGCGAAGGGCAGGGAAACGGCGCCGTACCGATAGGGTAGCTCTGTAGTGTCGATTTGTTGAGCTATACGGCGAAAACCAGCGAGCAAGAGTAAGGATCCCTCTACCTTTTGACCGGAATTCTTAGCCAGTTTTTCGCGGTAAAACATTAACACACTGAGGTGGGCTCTATGCCGGTGAATGTTAGGGAAGACGTAGAGGATGTTAGCTCTGTGTAGAACACAGTTTCGTGAAGGAGAGTGAACGCTCGAGCTTCAAAAGCCTGCACTCTACTACCTGATTCTTCTACAGGCAAACCTCTATAATAGCATAACGTCGGGACCGGGGGGTTCTATGCTATTAGAGGAGTTATGCATTTATAGAGGTTTTGCTTGGCATCACGTGAATATGGTAGTTAATCAATGTCCAATTATGAAAACATCAGTCCTGCACTGCCCCCCTGCCCCTGCTGCCCCACACTTCCACTACCTCCAAAATAAGATGTGATTGGTGTTTGCCGTTTGGGTTTCCGAAGTTGCAGAGTAGCAAAGTTTAAGATCACCACTCATTGGAACTTGTTTCTCAAACCATAGAAACCGGTTATATAGGACTATATCCAACTCTGGATGTTGAACTCGACGAACTTGCTTGGTATCGCTTGTTAACAGCATTTTTGCTACTTCGGGAGGTGGTGGCTCATCTCGAAATCGTTTTAAAATCTTTAGGCTCATATTAGCTTTACACTTTATGGCTTCTGGACAACGAGATACAGTGGATTGATTGATTTCCTTCTTGAACTTAACATTAAATCATTGTGCCAACTCCCGCTGTGGATGTCCTTGTGCATGCAAAAACAATTGGAAGCGCTCACGGTCTGTTGGATCAACCTCTCGACGGCGGAGTGATTTGGGGTCTACTCTATGTTGATCAAGCAGGCTAGGTTCAATTGCAATTGAACTGATAGAATGTATGTATCCATTATAGATGTAGAGATCAAAGTACAAATCTCCGCACTCTGCAAATTTTCATCAGTTGGGTCCGCCCCCATGCTACTATTGTAGGAAGATATGCAGGGTATATTGTTAGCACTTGGCAGGATTGGGACTGGTAAAATGCTATGCATACTATTACAGAGTTATGCTATTTTCGCCATAGTCCAAAACTCGGGACCGAGGGATAGCCAAGTTATGCAATTATAGAGGATGCTATTATAGAGGTTTGCCTGTATATTCAGTCATGGGTATAGACCCTAAATTGACCTCCGAAATTTCAGTTATTTGTTTGGAAAGTGCTCTGGAGGATGTTTCTATAGAGACGGGAAGACGCTATGGAGGATGCTGCCAAGAACGGTGGAGGTGAATTGCCGTGGAGGCGAGAAATAAGTGTGTTGTGCATCCATATAGCTAACTTGTTTTCTTAGTAAGGGGACGCTGAAAACCTATATTAAGTAGATGTATATATAAGGACGGTGTGAGTGAAGAGGATTTGGTGGTCGGTACCCGTAGTTTCCTTCGAACGACGGAAATACAAAGAATAGGGGTACCTGTGTTAATGTAGCGCAATCCAGAGGGTTGGGTGCTGACCTTTGGTAACGGGGAAAATGGCGGTGATCAAAAAACAAACTCCCCACAGTATTTTAAGTCCAATCCGGACTCGGTACCCCATAAGCACTAACTTAACTCAGGTAACTCTGCTAATAGGAAAGGGCAAACCAAGGATTTGAGCACCAGTATTGAAAACATATCATGGCTTCCATCGACACCCTTTAGTCGACTGGTTAGTCGTGTTCGAAAGAGCAATGAGAGCTCACAGCACTACTGTAGCTGCTGCCTAGAAATGTTGGTTCCCAGGTCGAGAGAAAGAGTGCCCTTTCGCCTTTCGCCTACCGCCTGTATGGAAGGCGTACCGAGTTCCCATGCCAGTCTGAACCGCTCCAGGACCAAAGTAGTTCCGTGTCTAGTTACCGCTCCCGCATTCTAAGCGGCTCTACCAGCAGCCTTGCTACGTGTCGATTTACGGTCAAGTGTGAGGGAAGATCTATTTGAAGTCGGATATAAATGATTGGTCACCTCACCGGTGTTCTATCAAATATTTTGAATTCATATTAACAGGAACCAGTAATTGGCGAAACTGATGTGGTCACAGTCTTTAGTTAGACCATTAGACTTGGTTTTTCGGATGAATTGACAAGACTTGCATCTGGAGTTTGTCAAACCTGTTCGCTCTATCAAGATACATAGGCGGGGTGCTCTCGGCTTCATGCCACACATGTACTCCAAATGAAGAACTGAAGAACTCACTCCCGGCAGTGTGGTTGGTAAGAAGGTAGGATCCTCTACCTAAGAAATGAGTTCTCCATTCTAGTCCCGGGGCCTCCATTCTCAGTACTTACATGCGGTACCGGATATTCACTTATTGCTTTGACTTTCAATTTCATCGCTCGCTCCCGACAGCTTTTACATGCAGCTACATGGTCAATATCGATTCCAATGACATTGAGAGTATCAAAGCATGCACAGAACCTCACTAGAGACTTGATGCTTCACATTCATCACACGTTAACTAATATAACAGGACAACCACACATTCTGCAGTATTGAGACATAAGATTCAAATCACAGCATACTGCATATGAATGAAAATACAGTGGGAACAACAGCGGGCATCGGGGTAGTCTCCGAGCGTACAGGGATCCTGAACAACCATTGGCCGGCTCCGGAATTTTATCAAATCCCACGAACAAAGGTTCATATCACTCCATCCTACTCTATAGTAGTGTATGCATGACATTGCGCCCCTTCGAGCTCCTGTCCTGAGTATAAGAACGGCTCTGACGAGCATACCAGTATATATAGAATGATTTATCGTGCTGCAGCTCCCTACCACTTTATCCACTTCTACAACACCAAGTGCTTGTGGTTTGTTAATGAAAATTCCATATTCATCAAGCCAGACATCGTTTTCTTATAGCTCGGTCTCGCTTTTGCAGCCCGACTCTTTTGCCAATCTCCACAGAGGCGACATCACCACACCTTATCGCCAAAGGGACCAGCACGGCACGATACTAGCAAACAATACTTCTATAAACCATACATCTCCTTTCTCCATGTTTGCCCATGAGTACATTAAGACTATACCATGGCCCGCTGGGGTACAGCCACAGAGCAATGCAGACTGCTTACAGATTCTGGCGACCTGTATAAGTATGACTTTCCATTATTCATTCCATGATTTGTTATATTGATAACAAATAATATTGTTAGTAATACGACGTCTAATTGTACTATTCACATAACAGGGGACAGAATCCTAGAACCCGAAGGTATCCAACAACAGCACATCGCATGCACCCCAGAAGCCAAGGAAGATAACACTCCAGGACGTACTGGAAATCTGGAGTCTCTTGTGAATGATTATTCCCGGGTATTTAAATTCTTATTTTGTTGGGAAAAGAGTGGACGCATTCGAACATCTCGACCAATTGAGGAACTAGGCTAGAACAGAGCACAAAATCATACCGTACTTTCCTTCCATTTTGACTATGCTAATCCATAAATGGAACTTCCAAAACAGGTAACCCAACCCACACTAGGGCTGGGTGGAATAACCTGGCCTGACATATACCACCCGGCATTCAACCTCCCCTCTGAAACGAAACTGCGGAAATTGCAAAATATCCAAAGAGATCTTGCATTGCTGAGCGCGTTCTCCCAACGCCTTTCAAAATTCCCAGAAAGGAATCGTGTATATCGTGACTTCGGAAATTTGACACTAGTTGATAAATATGGCATATCTCCTTCGAGAATTCCTTTAGCTGATAGTTTCCCCGCTATCAGTGTTAATCCGTTCAACTCCCAGGCTTTTTTGCCACCCACTGGATGCTACACATCTGTTGACCAGAAGGCCTTGCGAATGAATCTTCCTGTGCTCGGATTAACGGATGAGGATACCGATCTAAAAGAAATAACTCACATGAGCGACTCCTATGGCATCCCAGCCCAAAATAGCGGAGAGCTGGATAATTTGAAATATACGTCAGGACCTCGATGTCCATATGCAGAAGCAGGAACACCAGTTTACTTGTTTTCTGATTCACAAATTTGCAACATCGATACCTCTACGTAAGTAACAATATCTAAAACAATTTAAATACCATATCTTGCACTAACAACATCGATTGCGGAGTTATAGTGGAACTACAGAAAGCTCCAAATATGTGCCAAGATTTCTCGAAGAGTCCAATTTGATGGCCATCGGACAGGGAAGTAAGCTCAATGTTAATAATATCAGCTCTGAGGAACTCCCCATAAGGCGTCTCAACCATTACCAGGACAATATTATGTTCTCATCAGCCCCTTCTCAGACTAGTGAATGGACTGCAGGTACCTCAAATAATGATGAGCGCATGAATAGCAGTGGCAATGGTGTTATGCAGATGAGCTTATGGAAATATTCCATCGGAGAACCGCCTGAATTACCACACTTTGATGGGAACGGAGCACAATTAGGCCCTACAACTGAGGGTGCTGGTGATTACCACCAATCCAGATCCTCAGTCACACACCGCGGTAGCCCTCATACGAGTAAGCGCCATACACATGAACTGGCCCGAAGACGCTGTCTAGCAGGGCAGACACAGTCTCGGAGCTCGCTTCGGCAATATCCATGCCCCATTACAAGTTGTTCTCGCAACAGGGCAAATTCAAAGAGGGTTTTGCGATCTGATAACCTTGGTGACCACCTCAGAAAGGTACACAAAGTTCCGATACCTGCTCGAACCAGGATTATAAGTTGGATTCTCTCGAACTTACCGCTCCTGAGGAAGGTTGATAAACATGAAATTCAGGTGTTGCATGGTGGAAGCTTGCAGTAACTGCAACTGGAAGACGAAGAGGTGCATGAATTCTAGCTCCTGAAGGCGGTATTAAATTTTTGTCAGGATATCCTCGTGAGACTCTGGCTTTCATGTTATTCGTTCTTTTCTGTCAATATTTTGTTTTGCTTCTTTCATATTGAGTAAGTTTGGTCGTACTATCGTTACATTTCGCCATCCTTGTTTCTCAGGAATGTCATTTTGCGATTTAGCAGATGAATATCTGGTTAATCTGGGTTGGCTTGGGAGCAGGGCACTGTGGATGGTAATGTTAGCAGAATAGAGCACAACGGGGGATCAAGTTTGAGTTCTTTGGAAAACATTCAGGTTGATGGGCTATAGATATAGGGTATGGAGGATGGTGAATGCCTTTGGATAGGTTATACCCCAGCTTTTCCTTTCTTGATAGAGACTTTTGGGAGGAGAGGCAACATAATTCGTGATGGATGTCAAAGTATCAGGCAGTGTGCAAAATAACTATTTAGGTTGTAGGGAGGAAACTAGTCTTTCCTTCTACTTTCACAGTGGTCTTCGGTTCCTATATATTCAGATAAGATCCCCTCAATTATCTCATCCTTAGATGCTCATGTGCTAGATTTTTATGACCGAATCGGAGTCTTGAGCGGCAATTGTGCAATATGAGGTCACAATATATGTCGCATAGAACATGGACCCTTGTTTAATTTGTATTTTCTTATAACTACTCTAATTGGGTAAAATGTCAATATTGAATAACAACCATCCAAGTCCTCTTGCACATGTAGTATTCTTCAATATGCAATTTGTTACTGCGCTTATTCACCAGTCAGATTATCTCCTGACTACCAATCGTAAGATCAAAGCTTGTGAAATAAATAGTAAAACTTTGTGCATGAGCATTGCATAGCATCACGGGACACCATGATGCAAGTCACATTGGCTTGGGCTATTGCAGATGCCCAACCGCTTAAACTGTCACACAAGAGTACTAATATACTTTGACTCTTCAGACCTGTAGTCGGAAAGCAGCCCAACTTATATTGATTTTGGTGTTACTCTATAGGAGCTTGAGGTGCTGTTGCTGTATGATCTAAAGTTACGGTGGCTAGCATGTAAAAACTATCATGGCAAAGGCAATGTGCGCCCTAAGGTATGTCTCGTACAACACTAGCCTTCTGCACATCCTCGTGACTCAGTGGTAAAACATACATATCAAAGTCTAGTGAGATTTATTACCTTACGTGTTAGGCTTCTGGACGCAGCTACGTAAATGACGTAAATGTAACAGAAAAAGATAAATGGTTGGAACCCGGAACTAGCCCCGTAGTGGTATACGAAAGAGGAGAACAACTAGTCCGTTAAGAGTAGTCAGTACCCCATCGGGCTAGCGCTTTAACTCTCCAAGTGTCAGGTAACTAGGCTCATATAATTGATACATCTACCTCTAGGCACCAAGTCCATTGTTAGCTCAATTGATATCCCGATCTGAAATCTCAACAATGATCATGACCAATATCAGCTTCATGTGATATGAAACTACAAAGCTTCTGCTTTGGTTGTTCACGCACACTTACGTCATGGCTAAGAAACTATCCTTGTGAATACGAAGTCTTTGTAATTAGTTTTAATAGCACTCAATAAGAACAGTCCACTTCAGCTTTTGACTTTGAACGTAGAAGATTGTCGGAGTTCAAGCATAACATGCAGTTCCCCCTGATATTGCGAGAAATAGCAATCTCTTCCGTCACTCGATCCACGTTGTGAGCATTGGTGCCTAGCGTTTATTCATGTTAAGGCGTGCTATTAGGCTACCACTTATCTTATATTGTTGCCTACCCACAACAGCCAATTGTAGTGGAATTTGAATGACAACTCACTTGGAGTGATTAGGCACTCCAGTGATCAGCTTGATTAATTACAGCCTACGTTGAGCTAAAAAGGAACTTTTAGGGAGGAAAGACGGCTCACGGTCATGGATAACTCAATCGATATTCTTTCCATAAATAACACCTACATCCAATCCATACCCCAGAGAGTTGAGGAGCATCATCTGAGTAACTAGGCATGATTGACTGATTAACATATGATATAATACCCCATTGGTAATGTTTTCAGGAGCAGGGGCTGAGGATTCTCAAATCCAGGCCGTGATCAAAATAATCTATATATAACTTTATCAAAATAAAAGCAGACATGCGTTAACTATCAGGCACCTCTATATGTGAATGTTGAGAAGAATTCTCTGGCACCTGGGGATCTATAGACGCACCTCGTGCAGAGCCTTGTAGACCTATTGGATACACCTGCGTTTCACTTGAAGTATGTCTTACTTATCTACTGGTTCAGGTTTGAATAACACATTGGGGCTTTGCACTTGTTCCTCCTGATCGTAAATATCCGATTGTTATTGGTAATTGATGCAGGTGGTGATTCATGCATGAGCTGAAAAGTTAGGCACTGTTACCCTCAGCTCAGCATTGCATTAGTTTAAGGCTGTGCAATCCACGACGTGGAACAAATCAACCCCAGGAAGTGTCAGTCTTCGATACAATTCACAGTTAACTCATGCGCTCTGGAGGCCAAGCTTGTTAGATTGGAGTCGGCATAGCGAATAATCAATTGCGGTTGCCTAGCTTCACTCATTACATACGTAATCAGGAGAAAGCCAGGACAGGTACATTTACAACACATGCATGTAGTTGTAGTTATAGATCAACTGATTACGACTGCGTCCGTCCATACAATCCCTTCAGTTCAGCAAGGCTTAACTGGATACGAGCTGGAAATCCCAAAGGAGGTCTGCAAGACCAAGTGGCATATCTTTCTTTAACATCCCTGTCTTTAATGTATGCATGCCAATTACATACGAATTTGTCAAAAACATGCAGACTTTGAATTACGGTACCCTCTTTCGCAAAAATTCTAGAGGTACTTGTCTTGACTCCAGATTCGTTGCAACTGTTTTTACATATCAATTTCTGGAAATTTGTACATGTAAATCTGTAAATAATACATATATGCAGTATACCTTATTTTACAATTACATAGAATTGCATACATAGATGCAGCTGCATATGCTAAGATCAATGTAAATAATCGCTGATATTTTACTTAGCAATTATGCATACACGTACACTTTTATCAACAAATCTGAACTATCTTTGTATAGTTAGCTAACTCATCGAGGAGTACCGGTATTGTAATTATACTAGAGACTAGCTTACAAGGTCGTCGGGATGGCCGGGCGCCCATCCGCTAAACTACATCCTAGCCCTGCACCCGTGTGTGCTTATCACCTTACATACCTATATATGTTCTGGTCCGTTCCGGGATTCCAGGCCATACCGGTATGGACTGGGCCGTTGCGAGATTGCCGGGCCGTTCCGGGATGGCATATATCTACACTCTGAGCGATGAACGAAGGCAAATTGAGTGGAAACCGGGTCTATTATATTTTATACATAACAAAAGCTCAAACTTCACTACGAGTAATTTCATGATACCTCTCGTTCATAGTACTATAGGTCTTGTTCTTTTCTGCATGCAGCAAAGTATCACGAAGTCTTCTATACATGGGGGTGAGGCCGGTTAAGGGGCGTGGCGGAGGAGGTAGGGGTTATTTCACTTTTCTTAGGCTCGGGAGGCTGGGCGGTTATGCAGCCCGTTGTCCCGTGGGTGTACCGAGTCTTCTGAAGACGAGGGAACGGGACCGTCTCATAGCCTTAGGCTCCACAGACGTACAGACTCAAAAAAAAAAAAAAAAAAAAAAAAAAAGTATCCAAAGCCACTTGTTTCCCATCATTACTTTCCTTCCATCGCAGTTATTTGGGTCTCGCAGGTATGGTTTAATTCTGCGATACCTAGGTAGTTCTTGTTAGTCACCATGTACTTGAATTGGATATTAAGGAATTACTTCTCAAAGGTCACTTGGGATTTACTTCAATAATTGCGCTTCGAGATCGAGTGAAACCGGGTGAAACTGATCCAAATCAATAGTACCATTATCTTCTGACCAACTGACATTATGGTAAGGGCCGGAATGTTGTGGTATGTTGGTAATTCCATGGTGTGCTCTGGTAATGTCAGTGTGCACAATATGTTACGTTGAACAAGTGTGTTGCGTTGAAGAAAATTCTCACGAACAAAAGGTTTCAATTCCGTAACGGACCAGAACATTTCTCTACATAATAACTTTCATTTCGGGTATACCTCTACTGAGTATTTTTTTGGATAGGTCGCCTATGTTATCTCCGACCAAATGTTGCTACAAAATAACCTTCATATCGGATATGTCCCTGTTTAGTAATTATAACGTCGCTGTGGCCGCTGTGGTGTTGTGGTAAATCCCTGTTGCCATCCGTGGTATTGAACAATTTAATCCCGTAACGGCCTGGTCCGTTGCGATATCCATTCCATACCGGTATGGACTGAATCCCGGAACGGACCAGAACATATATATTTATATGATTGTATGATATATACGCATGCCTATATCCAAATATTGATCAGATCGGAACCATTAGAGTAATGGTGTATGTAGCAGTAATAATTAAGAGACTGCCAGAGTTTGGGCGCTAGCTGGCCTAGCAGTCTGTAACAGAAGGTGCGCGGCACCAAATTCACTCTGTCTACTTACATACTTTCTGTAACTTCTCATTTGTCCAAGAACGCCAGTAACATAACGTGATTTCCCAAAGTAAGTTAGTAAGATTTTCGGCTGCCTGTCTGATTATGGTACAAGCAGACTATATTATTGGTTCGATCAAAAATTTCCATGTCTGCCAGATCAAAGTGTTTCTCACACCCCGCGGACATGCATTAATGATTTCCTCAATTGGCCTCACACCCCGCGGTCACCCATCGATGATTTCCTCAATGGCCCGCGGCACCCTTAATGTCACCTTGTGGCCACATTTTCCAGATTAACATCCCCTCAATCACAGTGCGACGTTCAAGACCGCTTTCAAGCTCCAGAAAGTTATATAACGCTCAACATCCTGCGACAGTTGAAACCATCATACCAACGCCGGTTCACCCCTCAAAATATAAGTGCAACCTCAGAACTTATATTTACAACCACAACTCGGCACTGTTTCTCCTCTAATCATTTTATGTAAGGACCATGTAGGTATGAGTTTTCCGGGGGCTTTGCTAGGGCGCACCATATCTGAACACGCTATGTTATTGATGAATGACCTTGTAAGTGTTAACAAAGGCTAAGTTCCTCTTAAGCCCTTGAATAAAAGAACGAGGGGTTTTATGACAGTTGTCATTGTTAACAATTGCTAAGTCCCCTCTCATCCCTTGAATAAAGAACGAGGGGTTTATTACAGTTGCCGTTAAACTTCCGAATCTGAGCTTCAGAAGTCTTTTTTCACAAGATTCCTGACGCTCTTGCCGGCGTCGCCAGCATCCATCGGTCATACTGCCGGATAGTTAATGCGTGAACACTTTGACTCACATTAAAAAATACGCCATTCCGATACATGGTGGAAGGATCATTGCACATATATGTTCTGGGCCGCCCGCGAGCAGCATACCAACTAAGCCCCTCGCAAGCAATTAATTTAATACTCAATTTGGTACATATGTATATCTGATGTGAGAGTTGTATACTAATTAGATATGCCCGGTAGATTGATGTGAGATAATAGGTCCGACATAAGATATTGATCTGGGGGGGTTTTTTTTATTTAAAAAAAAAATACTTACTGATCTGGGGTGAGCAGTTTTTCGATGCTGAGCACCGTATTCATAGTTAAAAGCCCAGCTGAGATCCGGTATTGTGAGATTAATTCATTCCTCATTATCAATATATTACACCACCTGCCCTTGGTATTCTACGGTTATCCCAAGAGAAGACTATGCCAAACTGATAACAAAAGGTTATATGCAAAAGTTATTGAACCACAGCCTTAACGCCATCAATTGTCAACCAAGTATGGTGTACTGTTAACATTTATCTAACCAAAGACCTTCAGCCAGCAACTAATCTTACGGGATTGGATACGGGGAAGTCCACGCAATAGAGCTAGCCCTAAAAACCGAGGATTCGGACACGAACAGCAACCGAGGGCGGACTGCGAGCGGCCAGAACTAAGAAAGGTTTCGGCCAACGGAGATGTGAGTGGAACAGACAAGCCCTGTCAGCCTACACCTGGATGAGGACTGATCGAGGCCCACAAAAAGGCTGACTTTTCCGCATCGGTAAGGTAGATTCCCCCGGATGTCCATGCGGCCACCCATCTGAGGACAGTCTCATGGGAGGATCTAGATAAACCGGAGAGGATAAAGGAGGTGGTGGAGGGGGAGGAGTATTTTGAGATCACGGAGACGTTCTTCGGTCACCTCTATAGCGAGCTAGTGTAGGCGCAGTGGAAAGGGCCATGATGCGCACTCATAATTTTACGAGTTCTCTTCGTCACGATTTCATTTCGAAATCGTTATTAGTCCACTTTCTTCACGAGTTCATTAAACTTCATTTCTCACGAGTTCACTTCGGTTTCATTTCCGCTTTGTCATAAGTTTAGTCCACTGTCTTCATAAGTTCATATCTGGGATGGCTGTCAGGCAGTTAGGTCATCTGGCAGACGCCGGTTAATGACAGCACAGTAGGTTGGTGGTCCTTCTGTACGGCCGCTTCTGTATTTAGCTCTGCGTTGGCCTGGCACATCAACTTGACTCGCCTTGACTCCACCTGGACTTCCGGGTGGCTCATCATGGTCCCTCGTTGGGACCGCATCGCATATGAGTAATGAGTATATTATAAAAAAAAAAAAAAATATGGACTTGGATGATGAAATACCGCATACTCCAACTACTCGACAAATCACAATCACCTTAGCCAATGCTGCTCGGCATGCATCTCCAAAAACTCGAATTTCAGTCTCGTATACTTGCAAAAAGTCCTGTGCCAATTGTCGCTGCCGATACTACAAAAATGACTTGAAATGTTTCATTTATTGTCATACCAAAGTACTAGGTAGCAGATCATGACTGTGGTAACCTCTCAGCTCTAGACGCCCCACAGATCCCAGGCAAGCTTCTGGGGCCGCGCCGGGATCAATGATTGCCTTTGTTGCACATATTTGATATAGGTCTAGTTACGTACCGGTATTATTTTATTAATACAAGTGCGTTATGTTCCAAATCCAGTGATGATTCATTGCCCGCGAGGGGCATAGTAGGTATGCCGCCCACGCTGCCCGCGAGCGGCCCAGAACATATATAACTGCTGTGATACTTTGCCTTCTCAATCACAATCTTATGAGCTTTTACAGTGCGTTGTACTTCACATATCCTTTCATATCCTTTCTCAGACAGGCCCCCCGAGGTCCTCTGGCATTCGGCCGGTCAATGACAACATAGGGCCCCGTGTCTCTTGATGTCTTTATTCCCTCGCAGAAATTTTGTGCGGCCAATCGGCCCTTGAGTCTCTTACAGAATTTTTACATTGCGGTATATAAGTGCCGGACTTGACAGATTATCTTGTCCTGAATCCACCCGGGCTTCCGGGTGGCTCCCCATGGTCCCCTTATTGAGAACGAATAGGAGCAATGAGTATTTTTTTTAAAAAAAAGTTTCATATCCTTTCATAGCTATAAGCAAGCGGAGGGCAGCATAATGGTATCACAAAGAATCTAGGAGGCAGGGAATCGAGCGCGACGACGCGGAAGGGGAGAGAAGGGAAAGAGGGGGTATGATGGCAATATGGATACGTGGAATGGAACTATTTGGGATAGGAGCACGATTCGGCTACAATGGGAGGGTGTACTTCATTAGATATATCAGCTGTGGCGAGTGGAATCGGCCGATTTTAGTAGTTAATAGTTTTAGTAATTATGATAATGTACCACTTCATCTATAGTATATTGCCGAATCTATGCACAGTCTAGTACGGAGTATAGAAGTATATACCATATATATACACCGACCACCCAGGTGTTATTTCCCGTCGCGCCTCACACGTAATCTAAAAGCCATGTTGGTAGCATTATAAAACGCGTTGACAATCATAACCTGACTGCAATCGAGCTCATAATTACTAGACTGGTTGGCACTTAATAGGCTGATTTATAATTCAAGGAATACAAAATTTGAGCTCAGAACACTCCCAAAGTGCAAACTACTAGATCAGGGAGACAGATAAAGCTCACCAGAATTGGCGGGGACGCTCGGGCTAGTGCTAGAAATTATGCAGGGGGGCGGTCGCATAAAGCCTTTCACCACGCATTGTATGTACAAGCACGAGATATATGCAAACCAGTGAATATAGGATCCACAGGAAGTGGCTGGAAGGACTACACTAGACACTCCATTCTTTTTCAGAATTTCAAGAAATTTCTTAGATTTTATGCAAGTATCTTGACCGAAGGTGTACGCAGGACCATGTGTAGCTAAGCTACTTAGTAGGTATGACCGTGTAAAAGTGTGTAGCTTCTAAGAACTAGCAAATGCAAACGTAAGTAACATGAATCTAAATGCCGCTGATAAGAAGTTTAGATACTCCGTATGCACAACCTAGACCGCGTACATATGTACAATAATTACAACCTGTGGTAGTACATACTATGTACGTATCACACGCACAATGTTTATGCATATATTGTGCGTGAACAGCACTACTACTGTACAATACGCCTATAGCACTGCATATTTTGCAGAGGTATGCGTTACATATGTACGATGTGAATATGTATTGTACGGATTTCGTTATGTATATTCAGTGTATACCTTCTCCGCACTGGAGGGTTTTCTAAAAGTACCGTACCCTGCATCAAGTAGCTCAAACGTGTATGCACAATTTAGGATGCATATTTCCCTATCGCCAAGCCTGGTTACGGACATTGACGTCAGATATACATTCACACAGCCCCAAAATGTTCAGACGAAAAAAAAGAAAAAAAGAAATCTCAAAAGATCCCCAGTAATTAGACAAGAGACCTTTACTTCTACAACTGCAAAAATAAGCTGCGTAACTCGCCAGAGAATTCCTACAATAAATAAAGAAGGCCGAACGAGTTTGAACCTCAAAATGCGCACTTCCCTTCTGCAACTGCAAAAATAAGCAGCGTAACCCGCCACAGAGAATTCCTACAATAAATTGATCCTGTGACTAAATAAATCTATAGATTGGAAGAAATCCCCCACTCAATTACCACTACTATTACAGCTTCGTGCTAAAGATTACATTTACTTACGAACCTTTTCGCTAAAACTTTACTACAATACTCAAACAGCAAACCAGCACGATATAGCTATGGACGGATATTCCAACAACCCTTCTCTCGAGCAGAATGCAACACCACCGCAGAGCAACTTATTAATCTCAGGTATAACAGCCATGAACAACATTTCTTTGATGGCTCCAAGTATTCCATGTGCAGCATGTGGCAGTTTTGCGACAACGTTCGCTCGTTATATGGGTGTGTATGTTTCATATATCACCTGTCAGCACTTACTTCCCATAAAATTTAGAGACAAGCCTAAGTATACTTAACGTTCCCCATTCCATACACCGTCTCTGGACCTCGCTTGTAGGGGTTAAAATTACTGACGGCCACTGCAAAAGTCGGTGAACTCCTCGATGATTTTGAGAACCTTCCTTTCAGCGGCAGCCAAGACAATATTGATGATACTGATCTTGAGCTGGAGCAACTGGAATATTGTTATACTCAAGTAAGTTGATAACTTTCTGATCATCTCCCATCTTTGCTATGAATATCTAGCATTACCCTTTGAAGTCAACAGTGGAAAGTTTTATAAACTCTGTATCAACATGTGGCTAGCTACATGATTATCTTATTCTTTTATAGCAGCTACCACCAACACTTGTAATTGTTCGCTGATGCACGGCATACAATAGGTTACTGGGAGTATTCCGATAGTTGTATATGGTTGGCCAGATTTATCACACCCCATCTTTTCTAGTCCTACGCCCAAGGAAAGGCTACTCAAGCTGCGCCATGCCATACGAAAACTCTTGTTCCTAAATTTTTTCATCATGAAACATGGAGCAGCTGCTATCCAGCCTGAGTACAGCCTTCTGTCAACCATAAGGTACCCGTTTGGTCACACCTTCCCTTCGAATTGGAATGCAAGAAACCTAGTGTCGGCCAACTCAAACTTCCTTTCATCGCTGCCTATGGAATATGCGCAAGCTATACCTAGCTCGGAAGTGTCACTCGAGCTGCGGCCAGATACTGTGTGAGTCTCCTAATATCTTTTTCTTGACAGATCGATTTCACTTGCGTGTGCTTACATCAAGAACATTGATACCTAGGCGCATGGACATGGCTTCACGGTCCCCCCCGTTACCACCAAGTGTCCAAAACATGCAGACTAGTGCATTACCAGCTACAGCTCTGGATCCAAAAATAGGTACATGCATTAGTAAACGAGTACCGGAATGCTGTGATCAGCAACCGCGAGGAAACCACCACTACCACCACCGACCTCATACACGTCTACGCAGACGTGGTTCGTCTACAAGCTTCTTTTGCCCTTTACCAAGCTGCTCTCGCAACAAATGTACTCCACAGAAGGCGTTTCGCAGGACAGACAATTTAAGGGCACATCTTAAGACTGTCCATAATCTCTCAATAACAGATGGTGTTTGGGTACCCAGGTGGATTGCTGGTAATACAGACTTATTAAATGAAGCGGAAGATAGGGCTCGAGCCCGTCTGTCACTCGCGAGCTCCCCAAGTGCGTACTTTTAAGATCCGTCTCGCCACATTATGGGTTTAGGTAAATATTGCTTATTTCACAGAAGGTTTCGGGAAGCCATATATACTAAGGATCTTTTTTCTCAAGCACTACCGATAACTCCCACAGAGGAAATCCAATACAAACAGCACTAAGTATCTCGAAGTGAGTGGTAAGGCGTTAATAAGAAGTTGGCGTGGCTGCTAGGGATTTCCTCGCATCGGTGCTGCGGGGTGTGGATATCGGACCTGATGGAGCTCTGTATTTCATGCGGTGTTTTCATGTGGTATTTTGAGACAAAAAAACTTGAAGGCACATGAAAAAGTCTCTGTGGGCATTATCGTAGGGACAAGAGCGGGTTTATTTTGTTATCTTTTCCACTTGATCCCGACTTTATAATTCCATCGCCTAGTCTCATGTTTCCGTTTTTCCTTCTTTGTGTTCGGGTTTTTCTCTCCAGCGAACGGACATAAGTTGTTTTCATCATATATGTTTCCCCTTCATTGAAAGGTCGACCTCCTCAGGAATAGTGATCACTAGTAAGACGAAAAAAAGGATAGTGACCTCTGCTGTCAGTGATGCTGTTCCTCGTATAAATCTCTTTCTCCGGAATACTTACCCTCTTCGACTTTCAATCTGTTTTTCGTTGGAAGCAATTTACCTCGGGAATGGCGAGTGTTAGTAAAACATATAATTTAAGAAGGACTATAGAAGACGTGGGGTTGTACAATGGAACTCAAGGGAGGGCCCCAGGATTGGTAAGTATTGAGGCTGGACATCTTTTCTGTTTCTACCGCCAATACCAAGTCTTTAGATATGGCATTACTTAGTCTGTTTGATTGACTCGAGACTCAAGCTACTCCTTTGACGCAGAAGACTACATTTAAAGCTCACAGACTTACACGAGAAGCTCACAGGATAAGTTTATGAACAACAACATTGACGTTGACAGAAATTGACATGAAATACATTATAATGATATGTAATATTCCCATCCTCCAGAACGCAAGTCAGAACGTCTTCTGAAGACCAGCCTCGCACTAACCGAATATACGTATTTACCCACATGGTTCTCTTTGTGCCAACCAGACTAGTTCTCTTTCTCGTTTACCGTTCACGTAAGCTAAATCCCAGAACGTGCGTGGCACGAAATGTACTAGATATGTATCTACTGTACCATCACTACTGGGTAATGATCGACAACATCGTAATGCGCGATATGTGACCATTACTACCTTCTTTACACTATGCAACGACATCAAGGAATAATAACCTGCCAATAGCTTAACAGTCACTGAATTTGATTATTGCATCCACAGAGTTGCCCTGAACTTACTATAGCATTTACAGTACAGCCTCCGCAGCGCCTATAAAATTACTCCTATCGCAACTACCTTTACCCATATGGCTGTTAATAGCATGAACAGATGCATGGTAAACTTCTTGCAATCAGCTTCTTTGGCGTAGTAATTACTATACTGTAAGAGCCCTAATCAAGCTACTCTCATGCAATAACGTTTTTAAGGCTGCTTAATACCTCATATTTTTCAATGCCTTAACAGGCTTGAGCAGGTTCTACAGTCATCAACTCTTTGGTAAACTTCTGTAATAGCCCTTCCAGCTTCAGTAGCCTAATTATCTACAATTCAAGCTCTCCCATGGTTAGACTAGCATTGGTCAAGAGCTTAAAGCACTTTTAAAAGGTTAAGCAATGATCGCAGTTTGCCAGTATTAATGGGTTATCCTTACTTTGAACCTCTTCTCTCCCTTTAAATCTCTGCTAAATGCCTTCCTATTCTCCTACTAATCAGGTTCAAGTAAACAGATTGAGGGAGCTATACCTTACTCTAAGAATGTAGGGGCCTTGCCACTATACTTTGTGGTAGCTCCTTCATGTTTCAACTTTGCTCAGAATCCTCCCTAACCACTTATAGGATAGGGTTCTGGAGCGATTTCAATGAAGAGAGGATGGTTGAAATAGAGATATCTCATGAGTATGAGCAAACTACAATTGTAGGGCTGGCTAAAAATACGTTAGGCTCTCAATCAAGACCATGAGGAATTCAAGTATAGGGAGTATGGCTGAGGATTATAATCGAGGTTGGCCAAGGAATTGAGAGCTATAGAGCCTGCTAGAGCCTGTTAAGGAAAACATGAGAAGAGGTAGTATTAAGTAGCTTCAAGAATATTATTGCATTCGAATAGCTTGACTAAGAGCTCTTACAATATTATAAATACTACGCCAAAGAAGCTGATTGTGGGAAGTTTAATATTTTTGATATTTAGTAGTATATGCAATTTACGAATGAGGTTGAATTGTGCTTTAATCTCATGTAGGTTAAGTAGAGTACTCATAAGGTTTCCGTTCATACTATTAACAGCCATATATGGGTGAAGGTAGTTGCGGTAGGAGAGGGTTATCGGCGCTGCTCAGGCTGTACCGTATGTCCAACCCTAATTAAGCTGTCAATGCAATAATCATATTCAGTGATTTTGATTAAGCTATGGCATGGTTATTCCTTGAGCTCGTTGCATAGTGTAAAGAAGTTGTAATGGTCACCAGATCGCTCATTACTATGCCGTTCAATCATCACCCAGTCAATGATAGTATGGGCTGAAATCTAGCCTGGCTGGGTTACTAAAACTTAGTGACTTCCTTATTCAATAAAAAAGCAGGGCATAGTTCCGGCATGAGACTAGTTCCCTAGTCTAGTTGGCACCCCTGTGGTAGTTCCCATTCAGGTAGTGCCAACCCTTGGAGAGCGAATATGCACGAGAATTTCTGGAAACTTCTTACCCACCTAGCAGGCCGATCGGAATTGGCGCGGAAGCCTAGACCAATGAGTTGTTCATCTGCACTTACAATTACTGTCAATTGAAATCACAACACAAATTCTGCTTCCCATCGAGTGATCGAACGATGTTGATACATTAACTCCCAGTAACCCAAAAACGAATAATAAGCAATTGCGAAGTTCCTTGTGTACCTTTTCAGGATTCCTGAATTTCTCCTCTTCCTCACGCCAAAAAAAAAAAATGTGAGTGGCGACTGCTTCATTGGGTTCGGGCCTATCCGAGGTCCGCTTGTTTGATGATCTGAACTTTGTACAAGAGATGGATAAAAAACAAAATGAATTTAGCGCTCAGTTGAGCTTCGCGACTTCCTGATCCGGCAGTACTGGATGTTAACTACCTCAGCAATTTGGTTAGTTACACTAGGTGATAAAGCCAAGTACACAAACACCTTTGAATTCCAGACCATGAATTGTGATTTTTCCCCATTTTATTTATTTTATAGATTAAAATAGCACGATCCCGACCCTGGGGTTACGGAAAAATAGTGAAATAAATAGGTGTCTACTCTTTTGGGGAGCGGGTCCCAATAAAGAGTAAACGGAAAGGTAATGAAAAGGACTCCAGCCTTACCACATCAAGCCCTCCATCACAAGTGCCCAGCGTCCAGCAACCCAACTCTGTAAAGGTAAAGAAGGAAAACAAGACAACAAGATGCTCTTGTTTAAGGAAATATTTATAGCACACAGACCAATAAAGTGGATATGCAGATTCTAGGTGTATGGGAGATTAGGCCAGTAAAAGGTAAATAGATATATACGTATATCTGTATAGTACATTTGAAGGGTACAGGAGAAGTGTACATCAAAAGCTAGCCCGGTTATCAAAAGCATACGAGACAGAGAAAGAACAGGGCAAAATGGTAAATTAATACATACCTCCTCTTCAGAGTATGTAAAGGTAGGCTGGAAGGTACAGTACCTGCATAGGGTAATTAACCCTTAATCTAACACTCTTCTCACAAAAATTTTTGACCATAGGGCCACATACACAAGGTAAAATACCATGCTTGGCTTCTTGTTCGCTCGAAATATGCTCAGAACTAGAGTGCTCAGCTACAGTTTAATTTTATCTTGCACAATACGTGCAAGTGTTTCAAAATGAGGTCTTACTGCCAAAGGGCGTCTGCCGTTGTTTATATACACAGATGATGTCTGTCTAGAGCTATTAACTTCGGATATGGGAAGTAATTCATTAGATGCAATTGGTCTTACAAGATCCACACCAGTATGTACTTGTACATGGATAGGTGTACTACATGGACACGTGATGTCCCAGGCTACTACACAAGCGGTATGACCGGCTGAAGGAGAATCTACACCTCACTGGCCATGCATTCAATCTCTAGCTGCAAGAGTGCCTCTACTTTACAAGTACCTGATTGAGAAGAGCTCGCTATTGTTGTGGTTGCCACCGAGCTATTTTCGATTCGCTACCTGCACGTGCAGTGCACGCTATCACCAATTACGCATGCCCTGCTGGCATGCCTATTGATCACCTCTTTGTGTGCAGAAGAAAGTGTTCATATGCGGGACTTTAACCAATAGAGTGTGAGTCACTGGGAATGTTTACTCAGGTAAGTACGTATCCTCAGCTACTGTCTCAGGGAAGCTTTCTCTAGAGCCTCATTGTCAAATCAGAGGACCAAAGCCAAGGGGATGTGTCTCCACTCTCATGCATTGTGAGCCAATTGTAGTTTGTCCACACCCCATATAGAACATCATTAATCTATCTTACCTTGGTGAGCTCAGATTACCCATATCTGTAGTATATATCTATATGCACATGTTGTTTCTCATGTGGCAAAGGCGCGAGCTAGGACGAATGCCCAACATTATCGCTGATGAGAAATTGTTATATTCTTAGACCCTCCTTCCTTACTTTTGGTTTTTTGGTAAGCATTATCCAGTTTACTGATATAGTTATATTAAGAGTCACACACCATAACCTTAGGTTGACTGTGGGTACAGACTTGAAGTAAAAAGAAGGAAGATCAAAGCGCATATATATATTCATCAGAAAGATGAGGTATACGTACTTCATGAAGATTATCATACCCCTAACTGTTCATATACAATAGTGAAAATCTCTGCCACTTGCCTGCCAAGCCTCGGCTCGCCGTCTATACATGGACAACTGACAGCTCAGCTGGATTTGATGTTATCTCCTTTTCTCACGCATACGGCGCCTTGTAAATACGGTGATTCCAAGGAATCTTGATCAAGCTGGGGGCCAAACTGATCAGCATCACTGGTCCGGGAAATGACAATGATCACAAGTATGTATACATTCAGAAGTCTCACGCATGGCATACGTATATATATATTATACTTGCGAATAGACTATGCAGTAACAACAGATGGGCTGACAGGAATCAAATCTATTACTTAGGACGTCAGTTGAGAGAAAAGTCTAATCCAGCAATGCGGAGCAGCACATCTGAGCTTGATGAGGTTCTGCAAGTACTTGAGGACAGTTATTCAAAGGTACGTTAAAATTCATTAGTTCAAACACATGGCTTGACCGAAGCTATAGCCGCCTGATTTACACGTACATACACCGCAACGTTGTGTTGATTTTACGGGAGGGGACTACATACCCCCAAGGCAATTGTAGAGCTAATAACGACCATTTGACAGAAGATTCGGGAAACGGTCATTACCCTAGGAACAAGACACTGTTTGCCAGAGCTAGAATGCCTCACTGAAGGGTTGGCTTCTGAGCCCTTCAAGAGAATCATTAGACTTAGTAACGCGCTAAGGAATATCGTGATTACCCTTATCCAAGGATTTCCGCAGCCCCTCTGCCACAAGGGTTTAGGAATAAATAACGAGGAGAATGACATTCGTGTCAATAAAATTGCCCGTTTACTGCAATTGCAGTGTCTACAGACGACGGAACATCGAAATTCGAATTACAAGCTCAACGGTGCATCTAGACATGATGATCATGAGTTCACACTGCACAACCCGAGCATGGATTCACGCCAGCCGGGCGAGTTGAAGGCTGATACATCTCCAGAGGAAACTCCCCTACTTGAAGATGCCACAACCATAAGCCAGAATTGCCTGGTATCATTTACAAGGTTGGTTTCTTCTTCGTTTATCTGTATATCTATATCCCAATTATGAAGCTCCAAATTGACCATAGCGTTAGTAGTGACATTGGGGAGTCAGCCAGTGCATGTGGGATTTATGATACTATTGCACAGGTCGCACACCCGGGTTCCGTTAATCGCAACCTCATTGGGGAGTCTCGTGATACGAGCCAACAATATCCGGACCCTGAGACTACAGCTGACAATGCCATCAAATGGACGGCAATTAATACTAAAGGACCTCTGACCCACAGAAACGTGACAAAGGGTGTTCCTTGCCCTATCAAAACTTGCCCCCGAAATGGTCGCTCACCCCCGAAATATTTCGCACGAGCTGATAACCTTGGTGGTCATCTCAGGAAGGTTCATGGTATCCATATCCCTTCCCGCGCTAGAGTTCGGCATTGGATCACTGGAAACAAAAGTCAGGTTCTCTTGCAAGCTGCAGAGGAAAAGACAAAAGAGTTGCGTGAATTGGGGATACTGGGAGCAGATGGCACCTGGGAGCCGCCAGGAATCTGAATGTTATCTTGCAAAGTTTTTCTCTGGGGGTGATTACTGGTGAGAAATCTAATGCATTCAACAAAAGGCTCTAAAAGTTATATCAGGAGCTGCAGAATTTGAGTGCACTATCGCGGTCCGGGGGAGCAGGAGATACTTTGGATTTCCTATCTCAACACAAATATGATTCTAGTGAATATATAGAGGAGAGAGGCTTAGAATTATGTTGATGAGTATTTTTAGTATGATTAGATTCTATAGAGGCTTCTATCTCAACTTGCTATTTGGAACGTCCGGGCTAGTAACATGGGAATATTTACTGTATAAATTTAGCCACGCTACTACAAGCACGGGATTTTAAAGTATAATACTGTATCACTACTAGAAATTACTTTGTCTAAAATTCTATATCCTTGGCTCATGCCCTTAATCTCAGCTAACCTTAATGGGTTATTTGGTCGTGGCAGTCAAAATGCCAATAATTCACATTGTCCGAGACAGTCAGATGTAAATAGGAGAAAATGAAGCAGTGAGTTAGGCCGTCGGTAAAACATACAAAGTGAAAACGTTACAAGAGACTAAACAGTACCAGTACTGATTTAGAGCCTCACCAGCCTTTGAACCCCTTTGAAAATTGTCTTCATAATTTTCAACTTGATTCCGGTCCTTCTTTCGTACCTTAACTCTCATGTACCTCAGGTAACTGTATATAGTGACTTAACCTTATCAGGTTAGGTAGCTGACCGTTGGTTGTACTTTCGGATACTGTTGTGCTGCGTTTATTTATCATAGTACTGGCTGGAAATGTTCGGAGGTGGCGTGTTAGTACTCTCCGAAAGGGGCAGCACAACGACGAAGGAGCTCTGGATCGACGGTTAAGTGGATTTAAAGAATTTGCAGACCCTTGTTTTCCTGACGATGAACTACACACCTTATTAGGATGGTCATTGCTAGCACTGCCGAATCATAATTGAGGGTGGCTCACCGTTGGTGCTGTCCACGTATGCCCTATGCATGTCAATATAGACGTCGATTTTGCTAGACTGAATTAGTTTCTAGCTAAGCGGGCTTGCAGTAGCAGCATATATATACAGAGAACTCGGGTATTTCTCACAGAACATGTATATAACTTCTGTAGAAGCGGGATTCATATAGTTATAGGCGATCACACCTGCTAGTGCCCGCCACTACACCGACTAAATAAACATTATTATTTATTTCACCATACAGATGCTAAGAACCGCTTTACCAAATTAGGTATGCTGATCGATAAGAAATAGGTGCCAACCAGACTAAGAAATAGCTAGTCTATGTTGGAGGAGTCATTTGGGCCTTGGGTGGAGAAAGGAAATCCAGTTGGGTTTCTGGACTCAGACGATGAGAAGTTAATTAATGGGTGGGGAAGGGAGCAGAGAGCAGAGAAGTTCTATTCAATGAACTTGCGGGAGTGGAAAACAGTAGAGTTGTTCTTGCTAGGTTACTTTGTCAGGTTCGTTGGGGGAGAAGGGGTACCTGAAGGGACTGACTTTAATATGGTCTTAGCAATTTTGGGAAGATGGGTCGATGGAGTTTGAGGGTAGGGATGACTTGTCCAAAGGTGCTAATGAGATCCTGAAGGAACGGAGTGAGTGGATAGACCAACAGGATACTGCAGAAGAGAAAGAATACCAATGGCAAAATGATGAAGTAGCTTTGCTTCAAGAATAAATTCGAGTTTTGAGAGATACAGAGGAGGCTGATACATGGGGTGAATATCCAGGTTCACCCGGACGAGGTTATCCAGGCTGATATATGAGGTGGATATCCAAGCTCACCCGGACGGGGTTATCCAGGTTGATTATGGGGCAAGTGAATATCCAGGCTGATATAGGGTAAAATCCAGGGTGATATCTAGTTTTGGGCACTTCGAGCAATGTTCTAAGTTCAAACCGCACCTATACGTGCAGCCAGTTAGGCCTGAGTTTGTGATCATGACTTTGCTCGTTCCAATTCCCATTATCCCGACAATATCGCCTTAACATGTATGCCGACTGAACAACATCTTTATATCTGATGGTAAATGAATTTCGTCTTTGTTTTGTTAATTGTCCTGTGAAATGTAGAAACTGATTGAGTTTATTCAAGTCGTCGACGTCGACTGTCGTACAATTTCTAGGTAAGCCATGTCTCGTTGCTGTCTTGGGTTGCTATCGCCGACAATCTGTCAACGCATTTTGTATGTGCGTTGACATGGTTTGTTGCTGTCTTGGGTTGCCGTCGCCGACAATTTGTCAACTCTCATACAAATGCGTTGACAGAACCGTTGATAGATTTGTATGAGAGTTGATGTAACGAGGCTCGGGGGATACGGGGGTAACCGAGGGATACAACGGTCGAGGAGCAAGGCAAGGCAAGGCGAGGCAAGGCGAGGCAAGGCAAGGCAAGGCAAGGGAGCATTCCCAGATATGTGAACCAAGCACCGTATAATATATACCAGACGCCGGATGAGGGACATAACAAAGAGAGCAAAGAGAGGAGTCTATATACAAGAGCTTTCAGGTACTTGCCAAAGTACCGGAAGGCTGACATTGAGCAGGGCAACAAGCTAAGCGATTACACGATACCGCGAACATATGCGAAAGTGCGGAATACGAAGGAACGCAAACAACGAGAACAACGGTGTTGTGACAGTTGACATGGTTTGTTTCTGTCTTGGGTTGCTGTCGCCGACAATCTGTCAACACTAGTGGTGGTCAAAAACTTTCTGTAACATGTACGTGGATTTTCTGTGTCACACCTTGGCACCTTGGCAGGAGCACTTATTGGCCGACCGCCCTGGTGGCGTCACAGATTTACAGAGAATGTGCTGTACCCATAACGGGAGGAAAACCTGCTTTCACGGGTACAGGATATAACCTGTGTTGCCTACAGAATTCCACATCTAGCGCGCATACCACAGGCTTATGGTCGAAATTTGAGTCGGAGCGCTTAGTAGCATGGATGCAAGAGAATCAGGAACAGCTACGAGGGAAGCAAATTACATGGCATAAGCTTGTTAAAGAACAGGTATTCTCAACCGATGAGCATATCACGGTCAAAAGAATCACAGATAAGGCGACAAATATGAAGCGCTCATGGAAGGAAGCACGAGCAATGCAACAGCGCTCAGGGTGGGGAGTTAAAGCTGAAAAGAATGAGACCTCAATTAATGAGACTCTAGAGCAGAAATGTGCATTTTTTTGGCGACTGGATGAAATATGGGGGTCACCTCCGAATGTGGAGCTGATTGGAGGCAGTGAAACTATTGCTTCGAGACCTGGAATACCATTGCGAATAAGCTCTTGCATAGTAAGCAAGTCCTCAATCTCTTCTTCATAATCATCTTCTTCTTCTTCTGATGAGGATACGAATGCATAGGCATAAGCAATATTCTCAACTTCGGTATCGATATCTTGCAGAGCTTGAGCTTTTCCTGACGTTCGAGGCATTTGTATGATGTATGATGATGCGATGTGTTGCTTACAGGAATTTCATTTGTATTGGTCAATATGTTTCACTACTTTTGGCTAGTATGTGGCTTGCACTAAATATCACGTACATGCTACAGGAAAGTTTTTGACTACCACTACTGTACACTGGGCTAACTCTTCGACGTCCTGAAAGAGTTCAGCGACAACACCACCATCCCAGACAATTGACCTGTTGACTGACCGAAATGGCACCGGGGATTCAAAATACATATTTAGATGAACTTGAGCAGGATTTACCGCGAAAAGAGTTTAAAGATTCGGCAGAAAGGTAAAGACTGAGAGGGGGCAGAGTAATATGTAAGAATACTCTCACGTGGCGGTAAAGTATCACGAGATATGCAGGTGTCACGGAATGGCAAATTGCAAAGACAACCCGAATACAGGGGGACCGAGAATGGCAAAACGGGCGGAACTACGGAAGGATAAAAGAATGGGAATTTGTCGCTGAAGGATATGATTCTTAGAGATAGCGCACTAATACCGTAAGCATTAAGACTTATAGAGATATCTAGATAGCCCCGTTTTTTTGAATACTCGAACTCTTCTCTCTCTCTCCAAGATTCCTCCGCTTAATAACCTCGTAATCTTACATGATAAAGTAGGGAAGAAAGGCACGGATTAACCACGTAGTCCTTTCTTGGTTGCCCTCTAGCTCTCTCACGCTCGATTCCCTGAAAGTCGAGGTTTCTCACTTCATCCGTGAAGGCATTGATGTCAACAAAATCATCATCATTCGCGGTCATTATCTAGTGCTCGCTCTGCTATATTGGCAAAGGCTGCCATTTTACGTGTTCAAGTGTCAGGTGTCGAGATGTTCACGAGTCCAATGTAAATAATCTCACTACAAATCACTACAAATCACAACAGAGTTACGGTAGCGTTGACGTCGACAATGTTTTCCTGGCAAGGCTTCACTAGTCTGGTTGAGCTTCACAGATTGTTGTAGACGGCAACTGCCTAATTTTCGGGCTACTTGCTAAAATACTTGTAACCAAGACTCTTCTCAGCAAAAGCGAAGCGTTGCGAACGACTAGAGGCTTGGCATGAGACTTGTTAAAAAGGCGACCTCAAACAGCTCAACTCAATACTACATGCAACTGACCTCCAAAACCATGGCTTCCTCCAGAAATTCCTCTCTGCCACGACGTTCGCACAACGTCAGAGCTTGAACGTCAAGCCATCAGGACGTTGCGGAACAAAATCTCAAAGCTACACGGTTTAAATCTGCGAACTCCAACATGAACCATTGCTCAGTAAGATTCTAAATCCTACGACACCTCGAGGGCCTTCCGATGTGGATCCGGTACCAAATCTACGACCCAATGACAAGTGAATTAGATACAGTAAATTGGAACTTCGGCGTTATATCAGTGGCAGTAGATGATGCAGACGCATGATCAAGTGGCAATTTCTGTTTGTTATAAGAGAAGGCGGCGCAATTTGGGTTGAAGATGCCAGTCTCAATCGTGATTACGCATTTAAGAAACACCATTATATCAAGAAATTTGTGTTATATGGGAGTCAGGATCTGATATGACAGAGACGAACTGAGATAGAAAACACATCCAGGCTCTTGAAATCGAGCACAGGTATCAATGTTCAGCGCAGGATCACTGAGTAATGTCACTCTCTTAACCTCGCACCAGTATTTTTCCATACTTACTTATTTTCTCTTGATATAAGAAAAACTATACCAACTAGAAGCATATTTCACCCAGCCCGAACGATATGCTTGTAACGAGAAACTCCGATACATGAATGGGATGCAGTATATTAGGTGCAACAACGCCAAGAGTGGCGGTACCACAACTAATAAGCCGCTTATGCGCACTATGGAGGGGCTAG
Organism: Terfezia boudieri ATCC MYA-4762; assembly: GCA_003788615.2. Classification (NCBI taxonomy): domain Eukaryota; kingdom Fungi; phylum Ascomycota; class Pezizomycetes; order Pezizales; family Pezizaceae; genus Terfezia; species Terfezia boudieri. The sequence continues at coordinate 38,637 of ML121555.1, read as the reverse complement.
TGCAAGCCAGACTAGTTTGACCTTACTAGGCTGGTTGGCACTGACCTTACCTCTACGAGGGTCTAGGCACGCGACTAGACCTACATAAGCACAATTATGTATTTATGTAGTTAGGAACCTCCTTGATACAGTAGTCCACTATCCCAGAATTGGCTTTTAGTCCAACTGCTTTCAGTTAGTGTGCTGGGAACGTTCACAGACATTACCTAATTAGATGGATTCACGCTCACAGAAGACTGTTGATTTTCTGATTTACACTGGGGGTACCGCAGTATAGGTGCAGGAATTACTTTATTTTGCGAAGGGAAAGACATATATATATGAAATGAAGGTTGACATTATGAGATGCAAGAATTACTTTATTTTGCGAAGGGAAAGACATAAATATGAAATGAAGATTGACATTATGGGATCCAGCTACTATACCATCACTACGCTAGTTCTCCCTTCATCAATCGTCCTTTTCCACTCCTCCACAAGTCCAAGATAGTCTCCCGTTCCATAGGGCTCGAAACACTCCTTTATCATACCTCCTTTCCTCCTCCCACTCAAGCCGAGATCTGCGAGCAAGAGGTCGACATAAGGAATCGAATCAAACACAAAGTCAGGCCACAAAGATCCGCTTCCTCCGGGGCACCTCCACTTTCCAAACCTTGCATGCAAAATAGCCTCCCTCTTAACTTTTGCTTCATCATCGGTGTTCACCTTCAATTTCTGTCCAAAGTACGCCGTCAACCATAGCGCTTGACTTTGTGCTATCAAAGGAGTACATATGCTCTGTAGTGAACCCGCAAAGCCGATGCTGCGGTCGTTGATGAAGGCAGGGGGGACCATGAAGCGGTATAACACGTAGGGACGATTGAGCTCCTTTGCCCCGTTAATGTCGCGCAGAGGTTTGAGTGCGGGGTTGAGAGTTGGTTGATCCTTAAGCCTAGGGAAACGGGTTAAGATCTCTTTGTCTATTTCGTCCATCAAGTCGTTGTCGGAGTCAGCATGATGCGGTAATCCAACTGTAGACGCATCGATAGGTTCTCCATTCTCTGAGAGGAATTTTACAGAAGGTATAAATTGGAACCCAGTGGCGCAGAGGAGAGCATCAACGGTGATTATGGAATCGCCTTCTTTGGTTGATGTCAGGTGAATCGACTTCTGAGATAATTTTGAGATTTCCGCCACATGCACAGTGATTTTGCCCTCCTTCACGAAGTCAAAAAAATTGCTTGGGTAGTTCAGGATACTCAAGCCAGTGGCTACCCAGAATGCGTCAACCCACGGTTTCAACTTTGCAGTTTCGGGATGCTTATCATATTCGTTCGATGTGATAACGTCATTTCCTAGGACCCCCCAGAACCCATTCACCAACTTCCGGCCAGCTGCTGTGCCATGAAGCAAGCCTCTTATGCCTCCAAATCCGTCAGCATCCCCCCATACACAGGGGCTCAACCATGTCAAGAAGCGGGTAGAGACAAGCTTCTCGAGCCACTTTTTGAGTGGGGTGACATAAGGGGGAGACATCCAGCATGGCCCACGTCCAGACTCCCTAATAATCATGTCCACATGAATACCTTTTGAGGCAAATGTGTATGCCGCATCCCATGCAGATTTGGTACCACCAAAGACAGCGACATTCTTTGAGTTGGCGAAGAGTTTCTCCGAGTGCTGAAGTAGATCCGAACAGTGAATTATGTCCATGTTCGAGTCCGCTGCGCCGACAAACTTAGGTAGAAATGGGGTGGAGTGGAGGCCTGTGGCCATAACAAGCCTTCGCGTCCTCAGTGTGTAACTTGCATCACCTCGTTGAATCGCTAGAAGCCAGCCCCTCTCTTCGTCCTTATCTGAGATGATCTTCGTAGCGGTTTCGAGTTTCTCCCCAAACCGACATTGGTCATATATGCCAAAGGTCTGGGCGAACTTCTTGAGGTATGAATGCACAACATCGCCGGGGATGTGTTCGCCGGGCTTTACACCAAAGGAGTTTACTCCGCTCATGGGGAAGTCCGAGTACTCATATGTACCAAGCATATTGTTGGTTTTGAGCCCCGGGTATAGGTGATGCTTTGCCCAAACACCTCCTATGGTAGGAGATACGTCCAGGATGACTACATTGGCGGATGGATTGACATCTCGGTAGGTTTTAGCTGTCATAAGGCCATACCACCCTGAATCACGAAGAAACTGTTAGCGTTTCCTGACCCAATGTCTTCGGGAAACCTCAGACCTCGTTATAAAATGAGGAGGAATCAGAATCAAAGCAGAACAGTATATTGGGAACTTACCAGCGCCAACAACTACTAGATCGACCTTGCTGTCTTCGACCATCTTTTTATTAATTTCCGATGAATATTCCCAACAAACAAAGCACACAGATATTGACGACTGAATCAACGTAGATTGACGCGTAAGGAAGTTTGAAAAACAGAGGTATTTACTACAAAGGGTGAGACCTATATTTACAAGTACATACGTACCCAGGGACCAAGCTTTCCACATACCCCTTAATGACCTCTCTTGAAGGATAATCTCGGTGTACAACGGCCCTAACGCATGTAGGTACGTAGTTTCTCAGTTGCCGACCGACTCATTTGCCTCCCTGTACAGATGTAGGTAGTACCTAACCCCACATTTACATGTGTTAACTAGGGAGTGCGACCAGGATGTCGATCAGCCACTCGGATTATGGATACCGTATGTGCAACCAGGAACAGATTTAAACCGCTGCTATATATCAATCACTTAGAGAAGTTGCGATATGGCAAAACCAGGGCGCAAAGTTTTGAACTTTGTCTGAGAGAATTAAAAAAACGTAAAAGAACTGTGTGCTCTACCTTACCTACCTACTCGGTACTGCGATGAATTTTTGCACAAGCTGCACACCTGGCCATACCTCAATTGACCAGGCGTGCAAAGTGCAATAATTCATCGTGTATCGAGTACAACCCCAACTGGTACAGAGTGTTCACCCTGGCTCAGACTGCCTTGTCTTCCCACAACCCTGTCTGTCAGAGCCAGATCTAGAATACAACCCCTAGGCAAAAATTAGAGAAACTGCGAAAACACAGCCAAAATAGCCATCTACTGTAATGCCTGTATAATTATCTAGGATGAAAAAGGCAACCATCTAGGTAGGTAATACCGGTACCTCCCTTTTTTGTGTTTATCTAACTCTGAAGGGCACAATGATTGGTCGGAGATAGTGGGTCGGAGCCGCAGCGCCTGAGGCGTTGCCTCCGGTGAACTCTTAGAGCTTCAGATTCTTTCGGACAATATTAATGCGCCTCCAAGCTTAGGTAGGCCCGTGCGTAAAATACCAAAAATTTTAAGTGAACGCTGGGTCAAGGTCTATTTACAAGATCCCTGTTGTTCCATTGTTCATCCCATGTTCCTCTAGGTATTACATATTCTTAACAATCGCTTATACATAGAACAAAAGCTCATCCTTCTGTGGCTTGGTGCCAAGCCACTCCCAACTTCATATCATACAGGATGTCTCAGCAGCCCAAAGATATAACCGTTATGTCGTGACGTTGATCTTAGAAATGTGCTAACCCAACTAGACATCAGATCGCAATTCTTGTTACGAAATCCCGGGAGACTGGGCCCTGCAGAAAAGGTGGCCGCGCCTTGGATAGAGATACAGGACTCAGCAAGAGAAACGAAAGATGCTCTACCCATGGGTAGCGAAACGAACATCTCGGGAATCTCGTTAATATTTATCTACTCTATATACCGAGTCATCCATGGATTGTTCCGTAGAGTATTACATTGGCTGCCGGACGTAATTCCTTCAGGCTAAGCATTTGAGACCCTTTCGCACAATATTTGTAGAGGTGGCATGTGAAGGGTGACCGGGAGAGGATTTTCAGGGGGGGTGGGTACCAGGGGGGTAACCGGGGTATAATCGAATCAGCATGAAAGACCTTTCGCAACTAGAATTTGTAGCTCAAGCAGTTGGGTAAGAGGTCAGAGTTTGGAGTTAACAAACACAAACATGCGCTCCAACAACATCGAGTCCAGCGGTTGAAATTCAGCACTGTGAAAATACAGCAGAAGTCAATTCAGGATAATGCATGGAGAATTTACTTTTGGGTATACATAACAGGAAGTTCAGCCTCCTGATAGTGTTGCAAATACGAGATCCTATAAAAGGACGGAATTGGATTATACAAGATGCCCGGAGCAGGTCTACGTATGTTACTTGCACGGCTTGCATTTATCAGACCTAGCTTTGAGTGGAGCGGGGATTGGAGATTATGAAAACTAGTATTACTATGTAGCCTATAAACAAAATTTTCACTGTAATCTTTTTTGTTCAAGCACTTCCTGAACCTTTTCCTTGACTACATGTAAGTACCTCCACCACTAGCTGGTGCCTTACTATGGAGCTTGGCAGAAATACTGGGGAATGCATCACCAGTAGCTTACGCTTACGTATCAATAGGCACCTAGCAAAAAAATCTTGCCTTTAACTACCGAGATGTTTTCCGAGAGGGGTAAGGACGAGGCTAGGTACCTAGGGTCAGGTTAGGTCCGAAACCTAATGTGGGGTGAAGTGAAGTCTGGCTAGAAAATTGTGAAACCGTCCGTGCAGTTGCAATCGGTGAACGGCAACCTTGGCTACCTCAAGTTTTCCCCGTATCGTCCTCAGAAGCAACTCAGAATCTTTGGATAAACAGTTTCCTAGGCTAGCTTCACTACGACTGAGTTATACATCATACGCAGCATTCATTTCCTTCGTTCTTATGCCACCGAAAGGCTTGTCAGTGCAGGCTCTCAATGATATGTAACTTTCCTTTGGCATCGCACAAACACACGTGACCGACAAACTCTGGCAACTTCTAAGTGGAGGAACCTAAGGGCCCATGAAGCCAGACTAGGGCCATGTGGCTGCTGATCAACAAGCGTATTAGCCAAACCAAAGCCCGAACGGAGATTGCCTCTCATACATGCATACTAAGTATGCAACTTTAGTTAGTGAGAGAAAAAATGTTGGGTGGGTGTCTAACAAGTTGGGAATCGTCAAGTTGCCCCTTTCAATGTGATGCATCTCGATCTCAGGAGAGGCAGTTTTTTTATATTTCTGAGCGCATCTAGAATACTTGGGACCCCATTCTCTGGTTCTGATACATACGACGATCTCTTGTGCTCAGACGGCGAGGTTCAGAATAAAGCTAGGCTCCAACCGCGGCAGATGCTTATTTTCACTACGTTATTCCTCTGCCCTCAATAACCGGTATCTCACACAAATTAAGGATACATCAACAATTTTCATTTGCACTCTGATTTTTTTCAACCACCAAGGGGTCGCATATCTCCAGTTTCAGACCGAGTCACAGAGTTGGACAATGGACCCATTTACGATCGAAGTATTTACGCTCTGGGGCGTATCAGCAGTGGTGATTGGGATACGGACGTATGCAAGATGGTCAATAGTTGGTATACGGAAATTTCAAGTCGATGACTATCTCATGATAATAGCATGTGTAAGTTCACCGGTCCTCGGTTTTCCTAGTTCACCAAGTTCAAATTGGCTAACCAACTAATATGAGAGTCTAGATGATTTACGGGCTAGAAACAGGTGCAGGATACAGTGTTGGTGCCCTATTTCGCGGAATGGCAAACAACGGAATGACAGATGAACAACGAGCTACTTTAGTTCCAGGTTCGCAAGAGTGGAACTGGCGGGTTGGCGGATCGAAGATCCAACTTATTGGGTGGTCTCTCTGGAGTACTGCACTGTGGCTCTTGAAGATATGCATGGCTGTGTTTTACTCCCGCCTCACGTAAGTTATCATTTTCTCTTATGCAGGTTAACGTGCAGCTGACAGTGAATATGGGTACACAGAGATGGTTTGACTGTTATGAGGGACCGTGTGCGAATTGCATATGTTGCAATTGGTGTAACGTATATCGCCGTTATCTTGTCAATAATGTTGGGATGCCTTCCATTCCACAAGAACTGGCAAATATATCCAGACCCAGGCAGTAAGACTCAGCCGCTTCAGACCTCCCCCCATGTGGTTCAATTGTATGCTAAAGAAATCACCATTGGCAGATCACTGCCATCCTGCGGTTTCCCTTATCAATGTTTACGTTCCAGTGGTTTTTAATCTTGTCACAGATCTCTATCTGATGACGATTCCGATGCCGGTGAGTTTATCTTCACGTCGACCAGTTAGTTGTACATGAATAGGCGGTATTATAAATATATGTATAAGTATACATTGCGGAATATTCACTAACGTTATTGGCCACTTACAGCTCCTCTGGCGTGCCAACCTCACCCCGAAACGTAAAGCTTTGCTGCTTTGTATGTTTAGCGGTGGTGTATTTATTATGATGTGTAGTATCCTTCGCTGCTACTTGATTGTCACCGTACGTACTCCATCCGTACCATAAATAAGTATATGGGTAATGATAGTCAGAGCACAGAGTCCTATCACAGGTGCCCAACAAGCCGGAAGCTGGGCGTGCCGTGAGACATTCGTCGCTGTCATCATCGGAAACGTCCCCATGATATACCCGCTCTTTTTACGAGTTATCAAGAAGGCCGGGAATACCATCAATGCTTCTAGATTGGGCTCTAGCAAGCGCTCAGGCGTCAGTAGTGGAGCAGCTATGGAGCTCAACGAACGCGACAAACCCTCGAAACCACTCAGAAAGAAGGTCAACCCACTTTCAATCCCTGGCTTGACTACTCTTGGCCGCGGGGACAGTGAAGAACGTATCATAGGATCCCGAATGGGTAAGGAGAATAACATAGTAGGTATCAGCGTCGTTACGGAGGTTACCTCAACATCCCATGGTCACAGCCCGACTTCAAGTGCCGATGGTAGGCATTATCAGCATAACAGTACTGCTTATGGCGGGCCCTCGTACACGGTAGAGGTCGCCGGAGGTGACGGATACACACATGATGGCCATGGTCCACGATCCCCCAGACGCCCCGATGTGACGAGGTAGTCGCTGTTTGTCTCTATCGTTTCTTATTCATGTATCGCCAACTCACCGACCTGAGGGGCGTTGCGGTTGGATGTTGCCTTATTTGGGTTACCCTTTCTGGGCGCCGGGCGTTAAGTATGGTCCGCCATTGTGCAGTTTGTTATGATTTATACCCCTAAATTTTTATGTCTGTTTACGAATGATCGTTGGGAAATATACGAGATTCCGAATCACATTTTCTTTTTCATTATTTAACTAACAATATTATATGATAATCTCTTGCATTGTTAATTAGCATCTACTCGTCTATCCCAGTGGTTGAAGCATGTACCCAAAAATACGAATAAGGTATGTAACCTATCTGTAGGTACAGTTAGGTGGTAAAAAGTTTCGTACCCTGCATAAAGATGCAATGATGTACATATGTATTACTCCTGCCGCCATACAAAATTCTATTCTCCAATATGCAGCGGTTAGGCCTTATGCAGGGGGGGAAGGGTACGAAACTTTTTGCTACCTACCGGTACTCGGTACATACCTAGCTGTACAACGTCGATCCATTTTGCCCTGCACATGGTACCAGTTATGACTCGCTCTTCTAGAAGCCCTGTTATGTATGTCAGCTCCTAATTTATGTAGCACAAGGCTGAAGGAGAATTACAACACGCACACTTCGCATTTCCGATACAGGCAGCATTACGGATACTCGGCAGCTCGAATGCCAATACTACACTAGAATAGTCCGTGGGCAAAAAAGTCTTGGTGATCGCTTGGCGCAGGGAAAATGTGTTAATTTGGGCACCCTGTGCAACGCGTGGTGACATGTGGTATTATCCTTGTTCATTTTCACCTTCGATATCACATTAGCGAAGATCTCTGGACGTCCTTGCATCAGAGAATTTCTTAAATCGGACAGCTATGCCAGGATATATTGAAAATGGTTCTCGGTCTGAACAAGGGACCGAGGGCTGTACTTGGATATGTAAAAAAGAATAATACATGGACTAGGGAGCAATACATCGGCTCTGAGTACCCTGTTCACAGCACTTGTAGCTTAATATGTACATACCGGTCGGCTAATGTTTATCAGGGTAACAAGCTTGGAGTAGAGTGACTTTGGTGTATGTAATTTGCTCTATTATTAGTAAACAAACACGCAAATTTCTTAATTAATACTAAAAGGCTTGGCAGACAACTAGGTTGGTGCAACATCTCCAGGTAACCAGACTAGGTATGAGGCTAGTTATGAGGGAGATATTGACTACCTCTATTAACAAGGTAATACCATAGAAGTCTATAACTAAACTAACCTAAGTATATATAACTATATATATAGTATCTATATATATATAGCCTAGTTAGCATAGTAGCTACACTACTACTACTTAATATATATAAGTTAGTAGCCAAATCTTGTTCTAGCTTGTACTAGTCCTTCAGAGTCTATAGTATCTAATAGTATAATTAGTTAGGTACTATAACCAGTTAACTAATTTAGATGGGCTAGTATGGGTATAGTAGTTAGTATAGTGATAGTTAAGACAAATATAGAAAAGAAGGTTAATATATATATATATATATATAATAACTTCAGGGTATAAATAAATAAAAGAAAAGAAAGAAAAGATCTTAATAGTTTATATAATTAGTATTATTATTTACTAAGTCTAAGTTCTATTTAACTATGAAAGAGACTTAACTATATACAGCTAGCTATAGTAAGTTAACTTTATTAAGTTAACTAATTAATTATAGTACCTAATTAGTTACACTGCCAGATACTATACATACCTAATCTAGTTAGTATAATACTCTCTATAAGAGGGTCTAGTATAATACTTTAGTTTTTAGTATAATACTTTAGTTTTTAGTATAAATACTATCTACAAAATAGTAGCTTAGCTAATAGTACTAAAATTATAGCTAAACTTTATATAATTTGAAGTAATTTCATAATATAATAGTTTATTAGATATAGAATACTTTAGCAAAAGTATATTATAAATATATATATAAAAGATACAAATACTTATATATACAAATAAATAATCAACCTATAAAATATAGTTACTCTTATAAAATAGTATAGCTATATTATAAGTATATTATGTAACTCTTAATTAATAAGATTTAGATATTATTAAATTTAATACAGTCAAATTTTATTATTAGGTAGTTGATCTTATTCTTAATTTTACTAGATTTACTTGTAAAATAGAAAAAACGTATAGTGAGAAAGACATACTAATAGAGCTAGTATAGATATAGTATAAAGAAAGCTTATAGCTAATAAGGTATACTAATAAATCTAGATATAGAGAAAGCCCATAGTAAGCAAGATATACTAATAGAGCTAGATATAAAGGAAGCTTATAGTGAATAAGGTATATATGTTCTGGTCCGTTCCGGGATTCCGGTCCATACCAGTATGGACTGGGCCGTTCCAAGATTGCCCGGGCCATTACGAGATTGTCGGGCCATTCCGGGATGGCATATATCTACATTCTGAGCGATGAACGAAGGCAAATTGAGTGGAAACTAGGTCTATTATATTTTATATATAACAAGAAGCTCAAACTTCACTACGAGTAATTTCATGATACCTCTCGTTCATAGTACTATAGGTCTTGTTCTTTTCTGCATGTAGCAAAGTATCACGAACATGTTACATTATGCTTGTTTCCCATCATTACTTTCCTTCCATCGCAGTTATTTGAGTCTCACAGGTATGCTTTAATTCTGCAATACCTAGGTAGTTCTTGTTAGTCATCATGTACTTGAATTGGATATTAAGGAATTACTTCTCAAAGGTCACCTGGGATTTACTTCAATTATTGCACTTTGAGATCGAGTGAAACCTAGGGGGTGAAACTGATCCAAATCAATAGCACCATTATCTTCTGATCAACTGACATTATAGTAAGGGCGGGAATGTCGTAATTCCGCGGTGTGCTCTGGTAATGTCAGTGTGCACTAGTCTGGTTGGCACAGTGTGCACAATATGTTACGTTGAACAAGTGTGTTGCGTTGAAGAAAATTCTCACGAACTAAAGGTTTCAATTCCGTAACGGACCAGAACATTTCTCTACATAATAACTTTCATTTCGGGTATACCTCTACTGAGTATTTTTTTGGATAGGTCGCCTATGTTATCTCCGATGTTCTTTGACCAAATGTTGCTACAAAATAACCTTCATATCGGATATATCCCTATTTAGTAATTTTAATGTCGCTGTGGCCGCTGTGGCCGCTATGGTGTTGTGGTAAATCCTTGTTGCTATCCATGACATTGAACAATTTAATCCCGTAATAGCCTGGTCCATTGCGATATCCAGCCATACCATAACGGCCTGGTCCGTTGCGATATCCAGCCATACCGTAACGGCCTGGTCCATTGCGATATCCAGTCCATACCAGTATAGACCGGGCCATACCGGTATGAACCAGATCCCAGAACGGACCAGAACATATATACTAATTTAGATATATAAATTCATATATTATAAGTATAACCTAATTCAAACAACTTAAGCATAAGCTACTATAGATATTTTAAGCTTTAGATATTATAAGTATTAGCTAATTCAGATATTCTAAGGTTCAGATATTATGAGTATAAGCTAATATAAATATTATAAGTATAATTCTCAAGCTTTAGATATAGTAAGCATTAGCTACTCAAGCTTCAGATATTATAAGTATTAGTTAATTTATATATTATTATAAATATAAGCTAATACTAAAATAGCTATACCTAGTAATAAACCTAACAATCTAATAGATATATAAACTAGATATTCTCTATAAGTAGAAGAGTAAACAAAAGAATAAAGGTATAAAAACAACTAAAAAACTTATAAAACCTTATTTTTTGGAGTACAAAGAGTATAAAGATATCTAGAAACCTATTAAAGCTTATTTTTAATTAGTACAAAGGGTATGAAAATACTTAAAAAACCTATTAAATCTTATTTTTTTGGGGTAAAGATATCAATTAATATATATTATCCTTCTTTAGTAGTACAAAAATTATTACAAGTTAAAGCTAAAAATACTAATATATATTAACCTATTTATTAGGAGAGGAGAATTATTATAAGAAGGATCATAAGAATTTATTGACTTTATAAAAGGTTTGATATTGTGCAATATAATTATAGCTAGTATAATATTATTCTCTTTGAAACCAATATATAAGACTACTTTAATAAATACTATATTTCTATTTTATCTGTATATATTAAGGCTTCTCTCATAATTACTTAAACCTCTTATTGAACTCATTCTTTTATTCTACTTCTAGAGCTATAAACTCCTTATTCTACTTACTAAGCTATAAACTACTTATTCTACTTATTGAGCTATAAACTTCTTATTCAGTTCACTGAGCTATAAACCTCTTATTTTATTTACTAAGTCTATAAACCTCTCATTCCACTTACTAAGCTTATAAATCTCTTATTCTACTTGTTCTTTTATTCTACTTATTAAGCTTAAGCCTATAAACCTTTAATTCCACCTATTATCTTATTCTATATATTGAGCTTATAAACTTTTTATAAGCTAGACTACTTTATACACTTAAACTATCTAGACTATCTAGACTATAATTAGAATTTAGAAATATATTTATATAGTTACAGACTATTACAATTATTATAGAAAGACAATTATAGAAGGCTTCAAATACTTTATTACTTCCCTAATTACTTTATAGTTAGTTGCTTTATAGTTGTTTTATTGTTTCTCTAGTTATTTTATTTCTTTTCCAGTTGCTTTATTCTTTTTTTACTATTACTTTGTAGTTAGTTTATTACTTTTCTAGTTATTTCATTACTTTTCTAAATCCTTCATTACTTCCCCAGTTGCTTTATTATTTTTTTATAGTTACTTTATAGTTGCTTTATTACTTTCCTAGTTGTCTTATTACTTTCTCAATTACTTTATTACTTTTTCTCAGTTGCTTTAATTTCTTTATTATATTTTTATAGTTACTTTATTACTTCTTCCAGTTGCTTTTACTTTCTAGTTGTAGCAATTACTTTACCTTTACTTTACTACTTTTTCTATTATTTAAGTTACTAGAAACTCTTTTATTAGTAAAATATATTTTCTTACTATACAATATCTAATATACTATCTAAAAGACTGCCTAGAGAACTCCTAAAACTTCTGGTACTATTATTTATTATTGAGACTAATTACTATATATCTTGTATTTCAGAAAGCAGAGTATAGTAGTTATTATTCTTCTCTAAGGTACTGATATATAAAAAGTTAGTCTAGTCTAAAGTTGGTAGTTAGTATTATCTATATATAGAGAGTTGTTTGTGTTTTTATTCCTTTATACATACAATATCAAACAGATAAGATAAAAAAAAAGATATAGAATTAATATATATAGATTCTTTAAGAGAGTTTATTATAGGTGAGCTGTAACTACAAGAATACTTTGGAGTATAGGTAGATAAAAGCAAAGGTAAGTATAAACGTAGTTATAACTCAGGTATAGTATGGACTTGATAAGAGTAAAGCTATATGAGACTTAGAACACTGCTTAGGTCTTATTCTATTAACTATGTAAAAACAGTAGCTTATATAGAAGCATTGATCTGATAATCGATTATCAGATCTAGACAATACTTCCTAAAGCAGAGTAGTAGTATAGCAGCCTGGTATTACCTAACTAGGAAGCCGCTTTCTATTTAGGAGCAACACAAGGTGACATACATTGATTAGGCAGCCTGAACTTCAACATATTGTAGTCAGGCTGATATATAGGAACTAACTTCGACTATATCCAATAACTATACATAAATGACAACCAAATGGAATATAATAGAAACGAGAAGAGAAATACATATATGAGATCTGATATCAGAGATCATACACTTCAATATGCCAACCTCTTTATCCACACTACCCTATCTGCATGGTTGATCAGGCCATATCAATTAGCATTGTAGTAGAGTATTGGTATTAGCCCTCGAAGAGGTAGGTTCCTTACCTGAGTATTAACATTACTCCTTGTTTCGAAGCAGCTATCCTTAGCTGAATACAAGTCCTTTTAACCCTGGAGAAGATAAGTGTTAGTAAAAAGTCAGGTAACTACGGTAGCAGATATAATACTATTCTTAGTAAGATACCTCTCTCCCCATAGTATAGGGTACCATAAGACCGGTGTGCCTACATATATGCCATAGCCATTAAAAACCAAACCTCTTGCCAAAAAACCCATAGGGAAAAGGCGATGAGTAGGAGGGTAAAAGGTACCATATCTTCTCATCTATAAATTAACTTGATATAGGTCTGAACCTCAGATGTCTCTTGCATACTGTGGCTTATTAGGGAACTTCTCTTGATACTTCCTAAGCTCCTTTGAACAGTTGTCCAACTTGTCAAAGGTTTCCCATGTATCATCATACTCACTATACCCTACCTAACATACTCTATATTTAACCACTCCCCTATTTCTGCATGAGTTCACTATGGATTCGACTTCGAAGACATCAGGTTCATCTTCGTCCATATCTTGTGGCTCATTTTGTTGTCTGAATGGCTTAAGGAGGATGACATGAACAACATTATGTCATTGTGTGCCTTGGGGAACTTCGAGTCTATATACATATGAACCAATAGCTTCAATGACCTTGTAAGATCCTATCCACTTGTTGGTTAGAGAACAAGTGTTTCCAGCTCATATTTACAAGTTTGGGTGGTCAACTAGTACTCAGTCATTGATAGCAAACTTGTATGCCTTCTCGAGGTGAATAGTACTATATTTATGGTTAATTTACTTTAGGGTATCATAAATCTGATTGTGCACTTAAGTCATTCGGTCGAGCCATTCTTCGGCAGTGGAAGAGGAGAATTCGTATTCATTGGAGAGGTGAATAGTGCGTGGGTCAAAGCTATAGAGACTTCGATGAGGAGAGTATTTGTGAGTAGAATGGGCAGCAGTGTTGTAGGCAAACTCGGCTAGGGGCAGCCATCATTTCCAGCAGGCTTGCCTATTATAACAGTAGATGCAGAGGTATTGCTTGAGTGTCTGAACTACTTGTTCAGCAAGTCTATTGGTCTGAGGGTGGTAGGCAGTTGAAAGGTAGAGAGTGATATTGAGCTTTTGGTTTAGCTCTTTAAGGAATCGAGAGACAAACTGTAGACTACGGTTGGAGGTGATATGTTGAGGAAGGACATAGAGTCTCCATATCTCACTGATATAGATATTTGCAATATTGGATGCTGTGCAAGTAGTTTTAGCTAGAATATAGTATTGTACTTTCGTAAACTAGTCAATAATAACTAGTATTATATTAAAGTCTTCTAATTCTAGTAGCTTACCAATGAAGTCTATAGCTATTTCCTTAAAGGGCTATTCTCCTGTTAGTATTAGTACCAACTTCGTTTACCTGCTATACCTGTCTGCCTTTGTCTTCTAACATTTAGTACATTCTGCCATATAATTTGCAACATCTTCCTACCATCTATCCCATATGAAGTTCCTTGAAACTAGCTCTTGAGTATAATATTTTCTCTAATGTCCTGCCACTTGACTATTATGATACTGCTTTAGCACTTCCAACTTGCACTCAGGATGTATGACCTATAATCCATCCTTCTTTTTCCAACCTGCAATATCTATCCCTTCTACCTCGAAATATTCTATCTCCTCTTCATCCTCTTCCTCTAGTACCATTAGCTGTCCATCTTCGAAAAATCTGGTATCTATACCAGACTTCTTTTGCCCTGAATATCTTGACAAGCCATCTAGTTTTCCCATCTTTGATCTAGGTCTATAGTGAATAGTATAGATGAACTCTGATATGTGGAGGTATCAGGTACTAGTAGCTTGATGGGAGTTAAGCTTCTGCTTCATATTAAAGTACTACAACCCTTAATAGTCTATATAGACGTTTACTTAAATACCTACTAACCAATCTTGCCATTTCTGGAAGTAATCTACAATTGCAAATAACTCTTTATTATAGATAGGCCAGTTGCGTTATGCTACAGAGAGGGTTTTTGTATAGTACTGGACAGGATGAAGCTACTTTCCTCCATTGACAATATGGTATTGGGAAAGAATACCAGTAATAGCTTGATTACTAGTATCAGTTTCCATTAGAGAGCTCCATCAGACCAGTTTTACCCAAACCGAACCGGGAAAAACCGATTCGAAATTCGGTTTTTCAAGTCTCTAAACCAATCTGACTCGGTTTTTTTTCCCCTGGTATCCGATCCGCTCCGAACCATTTATTTTCGGATAACTGCCAAGTATCCAAATACCAAGTTTTCAGTTTTTCTCTACCTACTCATAAGTCTCATATAACGGAAGTCTCTACAATTTAACTATTCTACCACAGGTCTTGTCACGGGTCTTCTTGTTACAGGTCTTCTTGTCATAGGTCTTCTTATCATAGGGTACTCTTATACATTAGCAAGAAAAGATTGGTCTGGACACCCCCCGCACTCATAATATAATCTGGATGCTGCCAGTGCTAGCGCACCACAGAGAGCGCAAAAGCACCCTGACACCATTAGGGTCTACAATTCGGACACCAGCTGCCTTGTAACCCAATCTTGATGCCACTAGACGAACCATTATCTCATTGCTTTATATCTTCGGTATTGGCAATTGGCCTTGGCCACATATACATTCATATATTTGTACCTTATGTATATATATGCGAGAAATCCATGCTTTCGTGCCTTATACATATATTTGCAAGAAATCCATGCTTTCGCGCCTTATATATATGTTCAAGAAATCTGTGCTTTCATACCTTATACATATATTCGAGAAACCCATGCTTTTATACCTTATATATATATATTCAAGAAATCCATGCTTTCGTGCCTTATATATATATTCCAGAAATCCATACTTTTGCATCTTATATATACATATTCAAGAAATCTGTGCTTTCACACCTTATATATATATGTTTAAGCAATCTATGCTTTCATACCTTATACATATATTCGAGAAATCTATGCTTTCACACCTTATATATATATGTTCAAGAAATGTGTGCTTTCACGTCTTATATATATATGTTCAAGAAATCTATACTTTCTTACCTTATATATATATTCCAGAAATCCATTCTTTTGGGCCTTATATATATATGTTCAAGAAATCTGTGCTTTTGCACCTTATATATATATGTTCAAGAAATCCATGCTTTCGTGCCTTATATATATATTCGAGAAATCCATGCTTTCATGCCTTATATATATATGTTCAAGAAATCTGTGCTTTCGTGCCTTATACATATATTCGAGAAATCCATGCTTTCGTGCCTTATATATATATGTTCAAGAAATCCATGCTTTCGTACCTTATACATATATTCGAGAAATCCATGCTTTCGTGCCTTATATATATATTCGAGAAATCTATGCTTTCGCGCCTTATACGTATATTCGAGAAATCCATGGTTTCATGCCTTATATATATATTCCAGAAATCCATGCTTTCGTGCCTTATATATATATATTCGAGAAGTCTATGCTTTTGCACCTTATATATATATGTACAAGAAATCCATACTTTCGTGCCTTATACATATATTCGAGAAATCCATGCTTTCGAGCCTTATACATATATTTGCGAGAAATCTATACTTTCGTGCCTTATATATATAAGTCTAACAAATCTGTACTTTTATACCTTATACATATATTCTAGAAATCCATGCCTTCATGCCTTATATATATATATTCAAGAAATACATGCTTTCGCACCTTATATATATATGTTCAAGAAATACATGCTTTCGTTCCTTATACATATATTGGAGAAATCCATGCTTTTATGCCTTATATATATATATTCAAGAAATCCATACTTTCATGACTTATACATATATTCGAGAAATCCATGCTTTCGTGCCTTATATATATATGTTCAAGAAATCCATACTTTCATGCCTTATATATATATTCGAGAAATCTATACTTTCGCACCTTATACATATATTTGTGAGAAATCCATGCTTTCCCGCCTTATACATATATTCAAGAAATCCATACTTTTATGCCTTATACATATATTCGAGAAATCCATGCTTTCATGCCTTATATACATATGTTCAAAAAATCCATGCTTTCACACCTTATATATATATGTTCAAGAAATCCATGCTTTCGTGCCTTATATATATATTCGAGATATTCATACTTTCGTACCTTATATATATATTCAAGAAATCCATACTTTCACGACTTCTATATATATGTTCAAGAAATCTATGCTTTCGTGCCTTATACATATATTCGAGAAATCCATGCTTTGATGCCTTATATATATGTTCAAGAAATCTATGCTTTTGTGCCTTATATATATATATTCAAGAAATCCATGCTTTCGTGCCTTATACATATATTCGAGAAATTTGTGCTTTTGCACCTTATATATATATTCGAGAAATCCATACTTTCGCACCTTATATATATATGTTCAAGAATTATATGCTTTCGTGCCTTATATATATATGTTCAAGAAATCTATGCTTTCATGCCTTATACATATATTCAAGAAATCCATTCCTTTGCACCTTATATATATATGTTCAAGGAATCCATGCTTTCATGCCTTATACATATATTTGAGAAATCTATGCCTTTCTGGCCTTATGTATATATTCAAGAAATCCATACTTTCGAGCCCTATATATATATGTTCAAGAAATCCATGCTTTCATACCTTATATATATATTTGAGAAATCTGTGCTTTTGCGCCTTATATATATATTCGAGAAATCCATGCTTTCGCGCCTTATATGTATATATTCAAGAAATTCATGCTTTCGCCCCTTATATATATATGTTCAAGAAATCTGTGCTTTCATGCCTTATATATATATTCAAGAAATCCATGCCTTTGCACTTTATATCAGCAAAGAATCGAGTTTGCCTCTTTGGCGTCTGACACCCTGGGCGGCGTGGAGGTAAACTACTATTTGTCAATGCCACAGTCACGATTGATATCGTCCTGATGCCCCTCTGCCAGTTCATAGGTATCCAGATGAATTCCCTCTAGTTCATAGGCGTTCTGATGACTTCCCTCCAGCTCATATGCATCCGAATGACGTCCCTTCAGCCAATGGCATCTGGAAGACCTCCTTTCAGCAATGGCGTCTAGAAGACCACCCTGAACCTATGGCATCCAGATGACCTCCATTCAGCCTATGGCATCTGGATCCTAGGTAATGCCTCTACTGCCTCGCAGACGTCATATTGTACCTTTTGGACCTTTCGGTGATCCTGGCTCTACCCGTTCTGGGTTGCCTCAAGCTCAGCCCATGCCATAGGTATTCAGCCGTGAAGTGATGTGCACTCGATAACAAGAAGAATGAATGTTAATAGAATTTTGAAATATTTATATACACAAAAGCTACTTCAGCACAGACCATACAATCATGAACTGAACCCTCAACCACAGTCCCTATGTCATTCACTAGCCAACTTGTTCCAAATTGCCTACACTAATGGTGTACCTGCCGACCACAATTCATAAACCACTACTGCTCTTTGTCTGGCTTCCGACAACTGACTCATCGATCCTGAAAAGGCAGTTAATCCAACTCAATACTGGAGACATGTATTAGAGGCATGGAAGTGGAGGCATCGGAGCCATGGAAGTGTAGGCATCGTGGGCATCGGAGCCATAGCAGTGGAGGGATTAGAGCCATGGGAGTGGAGGCATCGGACCTATAGGAGTAGAGGGATTGGAGCTATGGGAGTAGAGGTATCGGAGCCATGGAAGTGCAAGTATCATAGGCATTGGAGCCATGGGAGTGGAGGGATCAGAGCTATGGGAGTGCAGGTATTGGATTTATGTAAGCGGAGATGTTGGAGGTATTGGAGTGGCAATATTAGAGTTATCACTACCTCTATTCCACTGTAGGATCCTGTGATACAGGTTAGTTGTGTGCGCACTTATCGGAGGTCTGCCAATGCTCTCACCTCAAATAACTGAACTTGCTTGCTTACTCGGTTGCTTCCAGTACCCTGTGAGATAGGTTAATCACACGTGCTCATACCGGAGGTCTAGCAATGCTCTCACCTAAATGAACTGAACATGCTTGCTTGGTTGCTTCTAATACCCTATATTTTATATTAGTTATGCACGCTCATATCGGAGATCTGGCAGTGCACTTATCTAAACGAACAGAACTTGCTTGATCAGTTCCTTATAGTATTCTGTAAGATAGGTTAGTTACGCGTGCTCATATTGGAGGTCTAGCAGTGCACTCACCTAAATGAACGGAACTTACTTGATCGGTTGCTTCTAATACCCTGTATTTTATGTTAGTTATACGCGCTCATATAGGAGGTCTAGCAGTGCACTCATCTAAATGAACTGACCTTGCTTGATCGGTTCCTTACAGTATTCTGTAAGATAGGTTAGTTACGCATGCTCATATTGGAGGTCTGGCAATGCTCTCACCTAAATGTATTGAACTTGCTTAGTCAGTTCTTCTGGTATTCTGTAAGATAGGTTAGTTATGCGTGCTCATATTAGGGGTTTGGTAATGCTCTCACCTAGCTGTCAGTTCATGAGTTTCATTGACTTGTGTTGTGGTTGAAAGTTTCTATGTCCTTCAGATGTGCCAACAGCAGATTGGGTAGCTCTTGTAGCGGGTATGGAAATTGGGGTATGTACTAGTCTATGCACTAGCTCACGCGCTAGCCTTCGGACTGGATGTGATAAACCACGCTTGGTAGTTCCCTTGCAGCCATTGGCAGGGCAATATCACCTTAGACTGGTAATACCTGTATATGTAGCTGCATATGCACTGTTCCTGTATGGGCAATAGTACCTATTTGGCATGGGCATTATAACTAACCTCGCAAGTCCTACGGAACTCCTCCAGTGCAACTGTGATATAGTTGTGTCACTTGTATATATGGAAGAAAACCATGCATTCGGGGCTTGCAAACCTAAGCATTCGAGGCTTGTTTATATTGAAGAAAACCATGTATTCGAGGCTTGTTTATATGGAAGAAAACCATGTATTCGAGACTTGTTTATATAGAAGAAAACTATGTATTCGAGGCTTGTTTATATTGAAGAAAACCATAAACCATGTATTCGAGGCTTGTTTATATTGAAGAAAACCATACAATTAGGGCTTGCAAACCTATGTATTCGAGGCTTGTTTATATTGAAGAAAACTATACATTTGAGGCTTGTTTATATTGAAGGAAACCACGCATTCCAGGCTTGTTTATATTAAAGAAAACCATGCATCCGGGGCTTGTCAATTCATGGGTTTTCTTCAATATAAACAAGCCTCGAGTTCGTGGTTTTCTTCAATATAAACAAGCCTCAAATGTGTGGTTTTCTTCCATATAAGCAAGCCTCAAATGCATGGTTTGCTTCAATATAAACAAGCCTCAAATGCATAGGTTTGCAAGCCCCGAATGCATGGTTTTCTTTCATATAAACAAGCCTCGAATACATGGTTTTCTTCCATATAAACAAGCCTCGAATGCATGGTTTTCTTCAATATAAATAAGCCTTGAATGCGTAGTTTTCTTCAATATAAACAAGCCCCGAATGCATGGTTTTCTTCCATATAAACAAGCCTCGAATACATAGTTTTCTTCCATATAAACAAGCCTTGAATGCATGGTTTTCTTTAATATAAACAAGCCTTGAATGCATGGTTTTCTTCAATATAAACAAGGCTCGAATGCATGGTTTTCATCCATATAAACAAGGCTCGAATGCATGGTTTTCTTCAATATAAAGAAGGCTCGAATGTGTGGTTTTCTTCCATATAAACAAGCCTCGAATGTATAGGTTTGCAAGCCCTGAATGCGTGGTTTTCTTCCATATATACAAGTGACACAACTATATCACAGTTGCGCTAGAGGAGTTCTATAAGACTTGCAAGGTTGGTTATAACGCCTATGCCAAATAGGTACTATTACTCACATAGGAACACTGCATATACAGCCATATGCGCAGGTATTACCAGTCTAAGGTAATATTGCCCTGCTAACAGCTACAAGGGGACTGCCAAGCGTGGTTTATCACACCTAGTCTAGGGGCTAGCACGTGGGCTAGTGCATGGACTAGTACACACCCTAATTTCCATACCCACCACAAGAGCTACCCAGTCTGCCGTTGGCACATCTGAAGGATATAGGAACTTTCAACTACAATACAAGTCAACGAAACTCATGAACTGACAGCTAGGTGAGAGCATTACCAAACCCCCAATATGGGCACATGTAACTAACCTATCTTACAGAATACCGGAAGAACCAACCAAGGAAGTTTAGTATATTTAGGTGAGAGCATTGCCAGACCTCCGATATAAGCACGCGTAACTAACCTATCTCATAGAATACTGTAAGGAACTGATCAAGCAAGTTCAGTTCGTTTAGATGAGTGCACTGCCAGACCTCCGATATGAGCCCGGGTAACTGATATAAAATATAGGGTATTAGAAGCAACCGATCAAGCAAGTTCAGTTCGTTTAGATGGGTGCACTACCAGACCTCCGATATGAGTACGTGTAACTAACTTATCTCATAGAATACTATAAGGAACTGATCAAGCAAGTTCAGTTCATTTAGGTGAGTATACTGCCAGACCTCTGATATGAGCCCGTATAACTAACATAAAATATATGGCATTAGAGGTAACCGAGCAAGCATGTTCAGTTCGTTTAGGTGAAAGTATTGCTAGACCTCCGGTATAAGCATGCGTAATTAACCTATCTCACAGGGTACTAGAAGGAACCGAGTAAGCAAACAAGTTCAGTCATTTGAGGTGAGAGCATTGGCAGACCTCCAATAAGTACGTGCACAACTAACCTGTGTCACAGGGTCCTACAGTGGAATAGAGGCAGCGATAACTCTAATATTGCCACTCCAATGCCTCCAATATCTCCGCTTACATGAATCCAATGCCTGTACTCCCATGGCTCCAATCCCTCCACTCCCATGGCTCTGATGCCCATGATGCCTGCACTTTTATAGCTCCAATAGCTCCACTCCCAGTATAAGGAAGTGGATTAGTCAGTTACCCTGAATAACCCTCTACCCTACAACTTATGTAATTTCTTATGTTAACCTCAACAAGCACCCAAAACATTGGGCTGTCTGCCTTGTTGACTCATGTATTTCACATGACTCATATGTTGAGTCATAACCGTTGTTGATTTCAAATCATGTATAAGTCAAAGAATGAGCACTGCCCTGCACTGCCTCAATCCTGACTCAAACCTTTGTAGAGGAAAAGCATATATACCAGATTCATTCCCCTAAGGAATGGACTGGACAGACTCAAGCAAGTGGAGATAGATACAATCAATATAAGAGTTCCACTGGTTAATCTTTAGTGCCATTGGCACTCCATAACAACTATCTTTATTTTTGACTTAGCATAATATGTTCAAGAGATTACTTATCAATATTATCTTCACTATTACATATCCAATATTGGTAGTTATTCTACTTGTCTATTATTGTGTTAATTAGAGATAACTGGATTAAGATCTTATCTTATCTAATCAGATCAGATCTTATCAGATTATCCTAATCCCCCTACAATACATTACATTTTTTTAACCTAAGAACTTAGATTCTTATCTAAGGAAGGCCTGATCAACCTTACCTAAATCAGCAAAGAGTTTATACCTACCAGAGTATAAACTACCTACCAGTAAGCCTACAGTACAAGAGGTACAGTAGCACATAGCCTGACAGTCAGCAAATAAGCCTACCACAAGTAGCAAGTAAGTCTATTACCAATAGCAACTAGAAGATAAGCCTACCCTTGAAAAGTAGCAACATAAGCCTATAAGTCACAAGTAGCAATCAGAGAAGTAGGAAAACCAGAAGTATATTTCCACTAGTAGCCATTACCTACATAAGGAAAGGAAAAGAAACAAAAATCACCTGAACTCAAAAGTCTGGGACCTGTCAAAAGTCCTAGAGGAGTAAAAGGGATTTTTACCCAGCTCTAAGGAATTGGAGAAAGTAGAAGTCAATAGAAGACTCTAAGAAAGCAAAGGTATTGCCAGGGAAGGACTTACCATTGGTGTAAAAACACTCTCTCTCCACATCAAGACACCAGAGAGTTTCCCAACCCCAGTCAAAACCCAGCTTAAAGAAAAACCTGCTATTTTTATAACAGGTAAAACAAGGACATTGTCTGTATCTTTCTCTCCAGAAAGAGCAAAGGTACCTAGCAGACCAACCTCTGTCTCCCCACTTCACCTTCTTACCCTTATTAGTTGGAAGCCCAGCTCCCAACACAATCTCATCAACAAAGGTAACCCTCTTCCTCTTCAGACTCTTCCTAGGCAGGCTATCAAACCTAGTATCTGAACAGGTAGAGGCAGGAGAAGAAGGAGTGTCATAGGTCATAGATCCCTCTTCATCAGGATCTAGCCTAGAGGAGGAAAGGATTGTCTTGACTGAGTTAAGAGAATCAGTGGTGTAAAACCTAACAGACATATTTACAACACCAAGGAAGGGTGATGCTATGCCTGCTAGGAGAAGGGGCAGGAGGAATGCTATGACTTCTGAGGAACTAGAGGAATTGAAAAAGAAGTTAGTCAATACTCCAAAAAAGGTACCTAAGGAAGGAAAAGAAGTTCCTAAAGAGGATAAGGCTCAAGAAGAAATTGAGTTAGGATCTCAAGGAAATCTCCCAAGGATGAAGTTCACAACTCCAATGATATCAAAGGCATACTGGAAAGAACACAAGAAAGATTGGGAAAGAAATTTGATGCAAGCATACATCTATAACTAATTAAACTATTTTGGGATGTCAGAGCATGAAGCAGGAATATTCTGGGATGCTATATTTAAGTATATGATGTACCAGAATAGAGGGAAGCTAGACAAGGATACACCTATTGATCTGGAATTAAAGTATACAACAACAAAGAATTGGGTAAATCCCATGTACAATCCAGTACAAGGAATACCCTGGATAGTAACCTATTGGCCAGAAATAAAGCAATATATGGCTTTAGGAAATTTGTATGAGTTGGAAACACCAGAATTGATAGAACCAATAGTTCAGTTCCAAGGAATCCAGGAGTCTCCCACCAGGAAAGGTAAGGAGAAAGAACCAGGACCAGAACCAGAGATAGAAACTGGAAAAGAAACTGGAAAAGGAACAGAACAAGAAAGTGATTCAGAAATAGAAGAACTAGGACCTGAATAGGTATCTGAAGAATTACTCAGAGCAGTTGAAATAATGAAATAACTGAAAGAGGAGAATAGAAACCTACAAGCTAGTCTTGATAAAGGCAAAAACAAGAAGCCTTTATGCAGGAAAAGGGCTGTTAGAACAGCAGCAGCAGGAGGAGATGATCCTGGGTCTGAATCTGATGGAGACAAGTCAGATTCAGATGATAGTGAGTGTCACAACACCGTTGTCCTCGCTACTCACGTTGCCCTCGCTAGGAACGCCATCGCAGTTTCGCAGTTGTTCGTCACTTAGCCTGTTCGCTTAGCCTGTTGTTCGCTTAGCTTGTTGTTCGCTTAGCTTGTTGTTCGCTTAGCTTGTTCGCAGTTTCGCGGGTAATTCGCTTAGCTTGGGAGGAAGCCTCAGTACATTACTACTATGGCTCGAGTATCTTGACAGGTGCCAGGTGCCTTGAGAGAGAGTGCTCATGTATATAGACTTCCCTCCTCTCCTTCTTATTATGTCCCCCATCCAACGTCTTGTATCTACAATACAGTATTTGGTCCACCCCCTGGTGTATCTCCCCGAGCGCCCCTTTGCCTTGTTCCTCTGCCGTGCCTTGCTCCGCCGTGCCTTGCTCCTCCGCCGTACCTTGCTCCTCCGCCGTGCCTTGCTCCTCCGCCGTGCCTTGCTCCTCCGCCCTGTCTTATTCCTCCGCCCTGTTGTGGCCTTCACCCCCGGAAGAACCCCTCTCTCTCTCCATACTCGCGTAAACCCTCGTACGCAAGTGTCGGCCCCGCCTCGTCCCTGTGGTCGTATCCCTCGGTTAGCTTAGCGCCCTAGTGACCTCGTTACAGTGAGGATGAGAGGAGAAGAAAAGTAAAGGAACCTAGTCCTTACTAGGTAGAATGGTCTAAGAAATCTGGACAGCCAGTAACAACTGGACAGCTCAGTAATAAGACTATCAAAAGAGCCAATAAGTTAGCTAAGATTCCAAACCCTGAAATTCTAGATGGAAAGAATGATAAATGGAAGGAACAAGTTACCTTTGATAATTGGACAAGACAAACAGAGAAGTGGCTCAGGTATCAAGGGTTTGATATGGATGATTGGGAAGCAGTGGATAGAGCAAGCTTTCTGTTCACTGATAGTGCTAGTATTTGGTATAATCAATACTGTGCTGAAAAACCAATTGAGAAAGAGAGGAATTACTATGAATTTATATTGAAACTCAGGGAAAAATTAGTTTCTTCTGGGGGTCCAGAAGGCCACATCAGGGCAGAGGAATACGACCAGGCAGAGTCGCAAGGCATAGCATAGGATCAAGGCACTGCGGTGGAGTATGGCACGGCGGATGTGCAAGGCATGTCGGAGGATTAAGTCACGGCGGAGGATCTAGGCAAAGGGGCGCTCGGGGATATGATACCAGGGGGTGGATCATGTACTGTATTGTAGATACAAGACGTTGGTTGGGGGACTTTTACCATGACTTAGAGGCAAGGGTAAAAGTCTTTATCACTTATGCCCTCTCTTTCCAGGTAGATTCTAAAGAAGATACAGATACAGGAAGATGTTCTCAAGGCAGAAACAAGATCCCAGCACACTGTGAAAAAGCCTAACAAAGATAAACAGTGGGGGCCAGGGAAGCCTATGGAATTTGTAAAATCAGATTACAAAATACCTGAGAAAATGAAGAAATCTGCAGCTAAGGTAGCAGGGAAGAAAGGTGGACCAGGGGGAACCTTTGGCCACTTTCCAAATGCAAAGCCAGATAAGACAAAATACAAGTCAGGAGAACAATTACTCAAAGAACATGCAACTAAAACAGGAGCCTGCTTCTTGTGTAATAAGCAAGGGCATATAGCCAAAGAATGCCCAACTAGGAAAGTATCTTCAGCTTTTCAGAATATTAAACCTAAAACACCCAATAAGATTAAAACAGCTTACATCAGCAAGAATGAATTGGCGTCCGGACGCGAGAGCAAATTCTGGTGCGTCCTGTGCGTCCTGTGCGTCCAGACGCCCCGCGCAGTTGCAACAGAATCCAG
>ML121554.1:669789-687955 GCA_003788615.2 Terfezia boudieri ATCC MYA-4762 | reverse complement strand
GTTGACAGGTGCCTTGGATATACTGAATGTTCATGTATATAGAGTTCCTTCTGCTCCTTCCTGTTAAGTTCCCCATCCAACGTCTTGTATCTACAATACAGTATTTGGTCCACCCCCTGGTGTATCTCCCCGAGCGCCCCTTTGCCTTGCTCCTCCGCCGTGCCTTGCTCCTCCGCCGTGCCTTGCTCCTCCGCCGTGCCTTGCTCCTCCGCCGTGCCTTGCTCCTCCGCCGTGCCTTGCTCCTCCGCCATGCCTTGCTCCTCCGCCGTGCCTTGCTCCTCCGCCGTGCCTTGCTCCTCCGCCGTGCCTTGCTCCTCCACCGTGCCTTGCTCCTCCGCCGTGCCTTGCCTCTCCGCCGTGCCTTGCTCCTCCGCCTTGCCTTGCTCCTCCGCCCTGTCGTGGCCTCCGCCCCCGGAAGAACCCCCCTCCCTCCACACTCGCGTAAACCCTCGTACGCAAGTGGGGTGGACCCGCCAGCTACAAACGAAGGGTGTGCTGGTTTGTTAGCGGATGCGGCTTGGGACTGCGAAGGCGAACGGGGGGCCTGAGCTTGGTTGGGCTTCGTGCTGTTCTGCAACCTTGCTAACCTTTGCTCTACCCGGCTGGCTTGGTCAATAAATTCGTCTAAGGTGTCAACATCTGGGCAGTGTACTAAGGCCTGCTTTAATTCGTACGACAGGCCCTCCTGGAAGTGGTCTAGCTTGGCTCGGGGGTCCTAGGGGACTTCGGCAGCTAAGCGGGAAAATTCGGCAACATAGGTGGACAGGTCGGTATTTCATTGTTTGAGGGATTTGAGGGCTCGTGTGGCAGTACCAACTGCATCGGGGTCTCCAAACGCTCGGTCTAAGATGGTGAACAGGGCGTTGACATCTGCCAGATCTATCCCAGTATCCAGTACGTACGGTTGGATTTGGTCACAAGCTTTCCCTTCCAAGAGTCCGAAGACATAGGCCAGTCGGTATTGGTTCGAGGGGAACTTAGCAGCATCTCCGTTGAGCTTAATGTTGACCGAGTTTTTCCAACCCTTCAAATGGGTTCGGTCGCCGTTGAACTTCAGAGGTGTTGGCAAATCTTGGATTTTAGTTCAGGGCTCCAAGCGGTTTAAGGCCTGGACTGTAGTTCTTTCATTGGCGAGGGCAGTGTTAGCTTCTCCCAGTTCTTCCTTAAGGAGGGTCATCTCGTCCTTGGTGGATTGGAGCTCTTTTTGAGTAATCTCGAGCGTGGCTTGTGCTGAATTCAAGGCTTGCTGGGTTAGGGCGAGGTTACTACCCAGTTCTGCTCCCACAGCATCAGTAGCTTCGAAGATGTTAATGATCTCCCGGCGGTACTGGGGTAGTGTTACTAAGTCTGTTGGAATTGGGAGGGCTCTCCAGGCTTGGAATCTGGCTCCCGGTAGCAGGTGTGATTGCTGATCTATGTCGTATCGGCCGGTCGGGGGTTTAGATCCAACGTAGTGTAATGAGGGCACTAGGGCGCTAAGCTGACCGAGGGATATGACCACAGAGATGGGGCGAGGTCTACACTTGCGTACGAGGGTTTACGTGAGTGTAGAGGGAGGGGGGTTCTTCCGGGGGCGGAGGCCACGACAGGGCGGAGGAGCAAGGCAAGGCGGAGGAGCAAGGCACGGCGGAGAGGCAAGGCACGGCGGAGGAGCAAGGCACGGTGGAGGAGCAAGGCACGGCGGAAGAGCAAGGCACGGCGGAAGAGCAAGGCACGGCGGAAGAGCAAGGCACAGCGGAGGAGCAAGGCACGGCGGAGGAGCAAGGCGAAGGGGCGCTCGGGGAGATACACCAGGGGGTGGACCAAATACTGTATTGTAGATATAAGACATTGGATGGGGAACTTAACAGGAAGGAGCAGAAGGAACTCTATATACATGAACGTTCGGTATATCCAAGGCACCTGTCAACGTACTTGGGCAATAGCAATATACCGAGGCTTTTCCCCCCCAAGCTAAGCAAATACCCGAAACTGCGAACAAGCTAAGCGACAAGCTAAGCAACAAGCTAAGTGACAAGCTAAGTGACAAGCTAAGCGACAAGCTAAGCGACAATCTAAGCGATAAGTTAAGTGAACAACTGCGAAACTGCGACGATGTTCCGAGCGGGGGTAACGTGAGTAGCGAGGACAACGGTATTGTGACAAATATCGCCAATTTTATCCTTTACTAGCTTGTTAATAATGGTATCTATTGGTTGTACATATCCAGTACAGCCATCTGGAATATATACAGCCATAACATTCAACTCTTTCATGACTGTAAAGACTGCCTTAGACTTTTGTCCACTAAAAATATCTAATACAACTAATCGTTCAGGCTGAGGGAGATACATTCCAGTCGAATTCTTTGGAATCCCACATATATCATGCTTCAGCCAGTCTAATGTAACGCTTTTATTACTATAAGCCATAGGATCATCAGCAAGAACGAATTGGCGTCCGGACGCGTGAGCAAATTCTGGTGCGTCCTGTGCGTCCTGTGCGTCCGGACGTACCTGCGCAGTTGCAACAGAGTCCAGACGCCTCTAGCGTGCCACGGGGGGTGCAACAGCGTCCTGACGCCACAAGGGCATCGTGGGGGGCGCAATAACGTCCTGACACCCTACTAGGTTGCACAGCAATCCGGACGCCAGCTGGGTCACAATACAATCCTGACGTCCAACTCGGTCATAACCCAATCCTGATGCCACCAGGCACCGAACTATTATCTCATGGCTTCATATCTTCGGTCTTGGCAATCGGCCTTGGCCACATATAATCGCGGCTTATACATATATATCGAGTGCTTTCGCGGCTTATACATATATATGCGAGAAATCCATGCTTTCGTGCCTTATCTATATATGCGAGAAATCCATGCTTTCGCGGCTTATATGTATATATTCGAGAAATCTGTGCTTTCGCAGCTTATACTCATATAATCGAGAAAACCATGCTTCCACGGCTTATATATATATATGCGAGAAATCCTAGTCTGGTTGGCACAACGACCCTCTTCGATATCCGTTCTTTCGCGGCTTATCTGTATATATTCGAGAAATCTGTGCTTTCGCGGCTTATACATTCGGGTTCGAGACTATATACATATAGTGCGAGAAATCCATGCTTTCACGCCTTATACATATATATGCCAGATATCCATGCTTTCGCGGCTTATATATATATATGCGAGAAATCCATGCTTTCGCGCCTTATATATATATATGCGAGAAATCCATGCTTTCGCGGCTTATATGTATATATTCGAGAAATCCATGCTTTCGCGGCTTATACATATATATGCCAGAAATCCATGCTTTCGCGGCTTATATATATATATTCGAGAAATCTGTGCTTTCGCGGCTCATGTCAGATATAGCGAGAACATACTGGTTGGCACGATCTTATACCGGTATGGCTGGATATCACAATGTACGAGAATCCTGCTTTCGCGGCTTATATATATATTCGAGATAATCGGTTTGCAGCTTATAGCATATATCGAGAAAAGTACCATGCTTTCACGGCTTATATATATATATGGCGAGAAATCCGTTTTTGGGTTATTATATATAGCAGATATGTGACGAGAACATCGTGATTTCAGCGGCTTATCAATATATATCAGTAGGAACTCATGCTTTCGCGCCTTATATATATGTATGTAGAGAAATCATCTGTCCATTACGGCTTATATATATAGTTTGTGAGAACTCATGCTTCCACGGCTTATATATATTTTGTACGAACTAATGCATGTCGCGGTGCTTATATATATGACATTACCAGAGCACACCTAGGAACTCATGTATTCGCGCCTTATATATATGTCAGTTGTAGGAACTCATGACATTCCCGCCCTTACCATAATGTCAGTTGGTCAGGCTTATATATATTGTAGGAATTCATGCTTGCGCGGCGCACTAGATATGCATGAATTTCCTACAACCGCGAATACATGAGTTCCTACAATATATATATGTCGCAGGATGCATGAGTTCCTACAACACCCAAATAACCGCGAATGCAAGAAAAGCATACAATATATATAAGCAGCTTTGGATGCATGATGTTCCGCACATACTTCGCAGTGCTACGATTTCCCAATAAGACTATTACCAGCCTAGGCAGTGCTTGCAGCAGTGGGCGGAGCTTTGGTCATGCCACTTTTCTCGTTATCTGCTATATCATTGTCTTCGGAAAGTCTATATCGTCGGCCTTGGCGATTGGCCTTGGCAACTATGGTTTTCCTGTATATATATTGCCGTTCCCCGCACCTTTTCCCTTTGTCTTGTATGACTTCCCAGGTATATTCTAGCATGTATTAGATCGAGTATTAGAGCGAGTATTAGAGCGAGCATTAGAGCAAGTATTAGAGCAAGTATTATAGCCAGTATTAGAGCGAGTATTAGAGCGAGTATTAGAGCAGGTATTAGAGGAGGTATTGGAGCGAGTTTTGGAGCGAGGGATACATATTCCACATATATATCTCTTTTTCAATACTTCTATGTAGTCTCGTGCCCCTTCTATGTATATAATTTCCGAATACAATTAAGACTCTACTATGCATATATTTATAGTGCAATCGCGCATATATTCAGAGGCGGCTATTTCAAGGCGGCTATTTCAAGGCAGTTATTGAGATAGCTGTTCGCTACGTTAGGGGCGTGAGTTCACCCATGATGTGCGTAGGGACAAGGCTTGTTTTAGGGTTGCGTTGCAGGCACGGGAGTCTCTGCCAAGTACGTCTAGATAAAGGTTGTTTAAGGCTCGTGTAGCAGACACAGGCAAACCTGCCACACGCTAGTCTTACGTCCCAGGGGGCGGAGCAAAGTTCAACTGCGTCCCGACGTACCCGTAAAAGCGTTGACGTCCTGATTTAGAGTTTTCGTCCCGAGCGTCCTGTGCGTCCTGTGCGTCCTGATTAAAGTACATATGTACCTCTGAACTATACTTTGTTTGTTCAGTTCGACGAGCTGCACTTTCTCTTATTGCATGTCCATGGAAGATCAGGATTGGCTTGCATCGTAAATATCCATCAGAACATGCCGTAAGCATTAAGGTTGCTTGTCGTTTTGTGTATAAAACATGTTCAGAGTGAATGAGAACTATAGTTGCACCTTTTGTATCATAGGTACGAGTTTGAAGAAACTCAAAAGGAAGTGGAGTTTGATCCATATTATAAATATAATATGGTTGAAAGTGAAGAGAGGTGGATAACTCTAGGTTGACTGGTTGTGATTTCCACCGTATTTCCTGTAGAAAGCTCTGAACTGTCGGAACCTTCTCTTCTGGTGTCTTTTGAGCTACTTTTGTTTTAATACGCCAAGAGATATTCCATCGCTCTCTAAACCCATTGAACTATCCAACAGAAAAATGACATCAATATGTCACTTTATTCTGCTCATTATGATCTACCTGTTCCAGATAAAGCTGTTGAAAGATCTTTTTTCCCTCTCGTATAAACCATTGCTGTCCTACTGGCTTTCCAAGGGCACGTATTGCTAGAAATTTTGTATGTAGTGCTTGTTCCATTTGAGGCTATTGTCCAACTCATGCCCTTTCTACATTCCTTGATTCCTTCTATGATCCAATGATTTTATCTTCCTGCTTTATCCATGCTTGTAGTATGGATCTTGAAACCCCCAATTGCTCTAATACCCCTACAACCGTTAGCTATGCATTTACCAGGATATATTTACAATCCTACTTACATTTTATTCCATGTCCACTACTATTATTATTAACCATAGTAATAGCACGTAGCTTAAACTCTCTGGTCCAAGACTTTCGCGTCTTCTTCTGCGTCTTTCTTGATTTCTTAGAAACCTTTGACACATTCTCATCCACCCATTCTGAGGCCACATCCACTCCTTCATCTCTATTCACTTTCTTAGGCTTCTGTACATTTAACGAGGTAAGACTGCGTGGCTGTAAGGCTGTTGATTTTGCTTTGAGGCCCGGTCAAACTCTTACTTTCGCTGAAGACATCATTATTAGAGAGCAGGTGTTAATAACAATTACTTGTTCAAAAAAGTGGACTGTTATAGCTAAGTTTACGTAGTAGGTATCTATCATCCACCTATTTTTGCGCTCAGATACTCAGTTTGCATGGTATCATCCACGTATTCTTGCGCTTGGATGTGCACTTTTTTCAAAAAAGTGGACCGTTATAACTCAGTTTGAGTTCTCTCATAGTGATCGGACACTAGAACCTTTACTGCTAGTCTAGCTTGCTTTACCGCTAGTCTAGCTTGCTTTACCGCTAGTCTAGCTTGCTTTACTGCATAAGCGCGGCCTGGTCTTAGAACTGACAAGGACTGTTGTTCGCCAGTAGATGCGGTATTACCTTGGGTGGTGGGAAGAGAGAATAGATAACCTGGTGGAGTTCGGTGTTGATGGTGGAAATCCAATTGCTATCTCTTCGGGCGCCCATTGCTTGCCGGTGTGCCGACGCTTCGTCCTCGGGAACATCAATGAAGATCACGCGGGTATTGTGGGCCTTGTGATCGACTTGGCAGACTCTCACAGACCGAGAGGAATAGTCATTTGCAGAGGTTTCAAAGGAGTAGTTGGATTCCGCCTGATCAGGAGCCACCATTTCTTCCATAATTCCCACTTCTAGGCTCTCCTACGCCTTACATCGAGCTAGAACTGCATCCTACAGGGTGGACTTGCCAGACCCGGAAGGCCTATTGTATTTACATGTTTTGAATAAATTCCTGTTGAGATAAATTCAACTGGCCTTGGCAAGCATGAATTAACTAGTTGCTATTGTGTTTCCAGAGGTACCTTAGCCAAACTACCCAACCTCTCCTCCAGCGCATTCAATACAGCGTGAAATCTCCCACGAGGGCGTCCGTGATGGCTTCTACCCTATTGTCCGCCTTTTGGTTGTTTGATGGCGCGTTGGCGAGCCTTGAACATGAGGCACCTGCATCTGGGATGTATAGTCAACCTGCCGGCTCCTACAGCGGAAGCCCATCTCGGATGCCAGACGTCGAAAACATTCACTCAGCCAGGCATAAAGTATGGTCATCTTCAGCACATCTCAGCATGGCATGGCTAGGCGTAATTTGGTATTGTTTCGTCTGGCTGGTTTGTTCGGTTGGGTGCCTTCAAATGTTGGTCCCTACACGTTCCCTCCTGCCTGGTATTAATACCAGCTCTGACAAGCATACCGCGCCTACAGTCGTCGGAGATATTCAAATAGACCTATGGTGATAGAAGCGGCCAAACCTGTAACTCAACATCGGCCATTTGTCACTATACTTCGTCCAATAAAGGGGCTTGATCCCCATCTCTCCCTCACGTTGAAGTCGAGTTTTCTCCAGGACTATCCGTCGCATCTTCACGAGATTCTCTTATGCGTTGCTTCCGCCCAGGACCCATGTATTCCGATCGTACGCTCACTGATTGCACGGTATCCCGGTGTATCTGCACGGCTCGTACTAGGGGAGGAAGATGTAGGGCCAAACCCGAAGATTAGAACATTGAGCAAAGGGTACCGGGAAGCAAGGGGTGACATTGTCTGGATGCTAGATAGCAACATTTGGGTGGCTCCCGGAGTGCTAGCACGCAGTGTACGCACTCTATGTGGTCACGACGAATTAGGTGGTGAAACCAGAATGCCATATAAGTTTTTACATCATCTACCAGTTGGGGTTGACTGTGACGAGGAACCGCTACCTGGTGTCGACCTACCTATACAACAGACAGCATCGTTGTCTTCTGTTCTTCCCTCTCGGATTCAACATTTCTTCAGAACCTTTGGTGGTACCCTTGAGGAGACCTTCTTGTCGACCAGCCATTCCAAGTTCTATACTGCAATTAATATTATTGCTATTGCACCTTGCACTCTCGGAAAGTCAAATATGTTTCGCAAATCCCATCTAGCAGCGGTAACCGCTCAAGATGCACCAGGTATTCTGGATTTTGCACACAATATTTGCGAAGATCATATGCTCGCGGAGCGTATCTGGCTGCGGAGACTGCCTGCGGAGATAGCGGGGACAGAGAAGTGGGGAAAGCATGCACTTGGAGATGACTTGGTATTTCAACCTATGGCAAATATGACACTCAGAGATTATTGTGAGAGGCGAACGAGGTGGTTGAGGGTGCGGAAATATGCAGTCATTGCAGCAACTTTGGCAGAACCGGAAACCGAAAGCTTTCTATGCAGTCTAATCGGAGGTTATGGATTTATTACCTTGCTTGAGCATTATGGGTTGCACACACTGCTGGTGGCTCCGGAAAGTTGGTCTAAACCGGTTGCCATTTTTTGGTTTTGGGTTCTCAGTGTCATGGTGTGGTCTCTTTGCGATTATGCAAACTTCAGAGTTCTTCATGGTTTTGCGAATATCCCTCTGGACACAGATACACCTAGATTCATTCGCGGCGTGCGAGAGAAATTGATCAAACGGAGGTGGGAGGGCTCTTTGACAGGGTGGTTATGCCAGTGGGGAGGACGTGAAGCATTGGCACTGCCAATCTTCTTGTGGGCAATGTTACCTGGGGATGTTTGGTGGAGGGGTGGCCGATATCGAGTGGGATGGGACATGAAAGTGAGGAAGGTAGGGCAGACGAGCGGAGATGGGAAACGGACGGAATGATTTATTTCGGGGGAGAAGGGGGGGTGAAAATGTGCCGGTTTCTACGCTGTGGGACCTGCTAAAATCTGGATTATAGGGGCGTTAATTTTGCTGATATCGATTTTACTAGTGGGCATTGCTTCATTTATGGGGGGGAGTTTATATCCCAATATCTTTATCTGAGTCGTACTACATTTCCAATTTAATAATACAGATCTGTGCCCATAACATGATGTTAATAATTACATTCCGCAACCTCAGTCCAATACGGCAGAATTGTTTCACATCGAGAGTAACAGGGTACATAGCAAGGCCACGTGATGACACTAGAGGGTAACAAGCACTCGTTCTGAAGTGCTGGAATTGTACATGAGGCTAGTCTGGTTACGTGAGGCCAGTCTCGACCTGACACAAGTCCCTATCACAGTGTTCCAACAGAATTATATTTCCCCACATCTGGTCTGGTTGCATTACCCCTCGCACTTGCCCTCAGGCCAGCCTTTCGGTGGGGCAGGTAGCGAGCTCCCTTCGATACGTTATCAGCACCTACTCATGAATGACGGAGAGCAGTTCCCCTGAGATAGCCAGAGGCTTTCAAACAACGAATGAGAAGGGCAAGGGCACAGACAAGAGTGCAGGGACAACTAGATAAACAACCAACCGTCCGATGTCTTTCCGTAGCATCGGTCCTAGACACGACATCTTTCATTCAGGCATCGATGTAGGCCTCTTTGCCCATCTCTTCATCATGAAATATCTGATTACCGTTGCGTAGATTCTGTCCTGTGCAACTCTTGCCAGGGGTTGCATGATCCTTGGATTTGAGAGTGCGCAGGAATAATATTCGACAAAGAATGCCTCCAGCAGGGCTGAAAATTTGACGTGGTGTAGTCTGACGTATTTTGCCTCGATGATAAATGTACCCTACTGATGAAATTCGAATTCAAGTGGTTCCTGAAAAAGGCATCGGGAACGGAGCTTCTGTTGGGAGACCAAAAATACGAATGCGTCTATCCGAACATCAATTGATGGTCCAGGAGCTCTCTAATTAGGATCGGCAGGGGTTATGTCAAAGGTTTGGTATCGAGGACCGACTGCATGGATGACAACACGAAAATAAGGTTACTGGAATTCGACGCCTATACATATAATGCTAAAAGCGTCAGCTTCCTTTCTGCAGACGATTGAATCACTCGAATCAGGACTTGAGTGTTTGGGAGTAGTACATACGTCAGAATCCGCCAGCACAGTTCCGCAGACAGCGCTAGCGTCCGGATAGGCATGAACAATTGGGGAGCCGGATAGTACATAGCCTCAGAACAATGGTCCATGCCTCAACTAGGACCTAACTCGGCATTTTGTGGGGACGAACTGGGGGAAGGGGTGGAGAGGGCGTTGTGTCGGTGACGCTGGGATATAGCCAGTCGATCTGCAGGCCATCAGCAAGCTGCCAGCTCGAAACTGTTCATGATACGGCAGCTTATGGGGCACTTTGACATACAACCCCGCCCAAGAACCAACATTTTCCGGTGCCGCAGCCTTTGAGGATTGAAACCCCTGCTCACCAAGGCAAAGAAGGATACCTTACACGGCTCCTATGTCACGCTTTAGGGCGTGAAAATACCCTTCTGAAGTCAGCATGCAGCTTTTTTTTTTTTGATTTACCTTCCCCTGCAGCGCAGGTACATCATGTTCTGGGGTACCTTTAATTTTCTTTTTTTTTTTTTGTTCCACAGGATCCCCAGGCGGCACATTTGGTTGCTAGACCTGTCGTAACACAGCGCCGTGCGCTGCTTAGATCGGATCTTCAGGGTTTGTCGGCCCTTCAACAGCAGATTTTGGGCTGCTGTTCTGATCCACTGCCATCTTAGCATGAGAAATTTAGTCCCATGCACGGCTATGGGATTAATCGGTGCCTTCTACTATTCGCTACAATTGCTAGCAAAGAGCAACTCTGGGAGTTTACCACTCACGCCATTCTTCGACACGTGGACAACGCTGTGATATCATGGGCACTATGTCCTCGCTATCTCTCTTTCTGACGCATTGAAAACGGGGCATAAATTCTATGGAAATACGGAGGCAACGGCGTCCTTTATCGGAGGTATGAGGGGGGCAATGCTTCAGGAACCCAACGTAATCACACAGACTGTCATGGTGGCATATCGACGCGGGGGCTAGATGCCTCGCTGGAGCGGTATAGATTAAGGTAGGAAGGGGGGCCAGTTGTTTTGCTGGCACTTTACTTCCCACAATTTCTGACAAATGGCTCCATCCATCGCTTAATTCCCCAGGACAAACAAAACGCATCTGTTGCCCTTTCAGGGAATGAAAAGGAGCATAAGAACCTCGATTTCTGTGGGGAAGGGGAAGTGGGGACAATTGTCGGAGCCATATCTAGAATACGTCGAACCTGAATACCTGTCTTTTGTGCCTCTCCACTGAGTTCCTTAATAATGGTAAGTGCGAAGGTTTTCGAGTTTGTAGGATGTGAGTTTCTAACATGATGCTTGGAGTGAAGATTTGCTTTCTCATGATACAAGAACTATTCTGGGTTTCGGAAACCAGTAGGGCAAATGTCCAACCGAGTACAGCAGAGATCAAACGCAAGAACCTGCATGAAGGCAAGGTTTTGTGGTTTGAGTGGGACATCACCAACCAGACCCTTGAATGCCTGAGTGGGGGTGACCGCGACTCGAAATGCAAAGACCTCTTTCCTGCTTTCGAGAGACAATGCACTACGACTTTACTGTATTGTGAGAGGGATGGATTCAGCTCTATTCCCTATAATCCGTTTCGTGATGACGAAGCCTGGGCTCATTGGTGGTCTTTGGGCTTTAACACGGGAGACGGTAACATATTCACGATCGGGCGAGACGACGAAACTTTCCAGAGAAGACAAATCCCAGGAAATGGGTCCGGATGGTTCCGCCTCTTCCGTAATACGCAGCATGATAATGGAGCGGTTTCTGATAAGGGTACTCCCCTACTTACGGGAGCAACGTCATTAATTTGGGCATTGGCTGCCTTCCAGTTTAACATTGGGACTCTCTCGAATAGCTTGCCGGGTGCTCTGAGACGGGACGGGAATCTGCACGTGCTTTGTGACGAGCAAGAAGGCCCACCTGGAAGTATGGGGTCCCATCTGCATGAAGATGTATCTAGGCTTACATTGCTAAGAGTTTCCAGGGATGTCGCAACGTGCTTTAGCCGTGGAGCTTTGGGTTCGAAGGGGTGAACAAGGAACGGTTCAGGCTCCTCTCCTCCGCTGAAGAATTACATGCGCTTGTTGGCAGCTATAGAAGCCCAGCCTACGAATATGTCGGTCAGCCAGCGATACCTGCGGCAACAGCGCACATTTATGAACTTGGTAGTTTATTCGGTTGCAGGGTATTTTTTTTTCCGGACGATTGCCTGGCCCTGGAAACTGTCACCTTGCTGAACGTTCTTTTGCAACATCCTCTTACGGCAACTTCTCATACCACTGAGGCCCTAGCCCTGCGACAGTCAATCTTTGCCTTTGTTCTGTTAATACTATGCTTTCAATTGATTTATGGTAGGATGCATGATTCGTTTAGTTCATGATGGCATAGATGTATATAGGTACCTTTTTGGTGGAGCGGAGTTTTTTGCTTGTTCAAAGTCGATCTCTGGTCATGTCACACATTGTGCATTAGTTTTGTCTTCACGCCTGGTACACAAATAATAATAATACCAATTGCCGAAGTGTTAAGAACGAGACGACGACAGAGTGCTGTAAAGAAACATCATGCTGATGACGTGCTCGAGACTCCTGCCGCATTGCCGAGTAGGGTTTATCGACTATGAATGAAACCAGTGGAAATGTAGATCCAGAAAAGTGTTTGAGAAAAGCCGAGACCGTGAACAAGTCAGGCAGAGTTGATAAGATGTCAGGAGTTAGAATGGAAGCAATGAACCTGCAGGACCAGCACGATGTCTGTGTGTTGTAGCAGGAAAGGGGTGATTGGATCAATATTTGGCCAGATCTATCCTGACGAGTGGCAGAGAGGTGAAACGAAAACATGATAGAAGTAGCAAATATTAGTTAGAACATGTAAATCAGAATAGTACGGAGTATACAATACATTTAAATTAGTAACTGTAAAATTTGGCGGAAGCTGCTGCAGTTTACGAGTTAGATAATACCAGTTTAGTGCGCCATGGAGAGTTAGGTACCCCTGCAAGCCTACTAGTGAGCAGCCACCGTCTAGCGATCACCCCTGCAAACCCCTTGCAACAGCATCTCCAGCTACAATTTGTAATATATCATGAGCCTGGTGATTCTGGCTAAATGCATATCTATGGAAATGAGTACGCTCTACAACCTGGTTGTGCTCACATCCCACCAATATCAGCCAAAGACCCAATATTCCTGCTTCTACTATGACCTCCTTAAAGACCTACCTCTCCCACCTCTACTCCCCATATAGGCCAGGTATCTAGCAGATAAGCCTGTAATGGCTAGAAGACCATTACCTAGTATCTATAGTCATGTCAAAACAGCCTGTAGGGCGGCAGCCTCAAATATGAGCAAATAGTATGCAATCAAAAAAAACTCTAAAATAAGCTATTTTAATAATTAAATAAATTTGCTTTATTTATGCTAACTTGAGCTCTCGCCTTTGCCCCCTCTATAGCCTTCTCTCCTCAGCATTCTCAATCACTGTATAGAGGTCTCTAATAGCTTTAGAAGCTCCAATACTGCCCTCTTTCAAGAACTATCCCCTAACAGCTAACTCCTGTTTTCTATTCTTCTATAGACCAAATATTATACAAATAAGCCTAAAAACAACTAGAAGACCTATACCTAGCATCTATCTATAGTGCTGAAGGTAGAGCATGCAAAATGGTAACATTGGAAGATCTCAATTAAGGTACTAAGCTCACCAAATACATATCTTCGATAGTTGTTTTTCAAGTAACCAAATATACCTTATCTATGCCCTCCAAGATCTACCTGATCTGAACCCTCCTCTAGAGTATCCTCAACACCTCCGTAGAGATCTCTAATATTTCTGGAGCACCAATAACTCCTATATTTTGGGCTCCAATAGTTGCTCACTTTTGGCTTTTCTTATACTCAGCCCAAGTATTACTAATACTAGCACAAGCTACTGAAAGTGTACTAAGTTAAACTGTTATAGGCGAGTTGTAACTATGAGAATACTTCGGAGTATTGGTAGATAATCGCAGAGGGAAGTATAAATGCAGTTGTCACTTGGGTGTAGTACGGACTCGATAAGAGTAAAGCTATATGAGACTTAGAACACCGCTTGGGTCTTATTCTATTAACTATGTAAAAGCGGTGGCTTATATAGAAGCGTTGATCTGATAATCCGTTATCAGATCTGGACCACACTTCCTAAAGTAGAGTAGTAGCGCTACAGCCTGGTATAACCTAACTAGGAAGCCGCTTGCGGTTTAGGAGCAACGCAGGCTGACATACATTGATTAGGCAGCCTGAACTTCAACGCATTGCAGTCAGGCTGATATACAGGAGCTGAAAACCTAATACAACTAATAACGATACATGAACGACAACTAAATAGAATACAATGGAAACGAGAAGAGAAATACATACATGAGATCTAATGTCAGAGGTCACACACTTCAATACGCTAACCTCTTTATCCGCACTACCCTATCTGCATGGTTGATCAGGCCATATCAGTTAGTGTTGTAGTAGAGTATTGGTATTAGCCCTCGAAGAGGTAGGTCCCTTACCTGAGCCTTAACATTACTCCCCGTTTCGAGGCAGCTGTCCTCAGCTGAACACAAGTCCTTCCGACCCTGGAGAAGATAAGTGTTAGTAATAACTCAGGTAACTGTGGTGGCAGATAGAATACCATTCCTAGTAAGATACCTCTCTCCCCACGGTATGGGGTACCACAAGACCGGTGTTCCTACACATGCATGCCATGGCCATTAAAAACCAAACCTCTCGCCAAAAAACCCACAGGGAAAAGGCGACGAGTAGGAGGGTAAAAGGTACCATGTCTTCATCCATTAAACAACTTGTCACACATCTGAACCTTCAGACATCTCTTTCATCTCGCGGCTTATTGGGGAACTTCTCTCGATACTTTCTGAGCTCCTCGGGACAGTTATCCAGCTTGTCAAAGGTTTCCCATGTGTTCTCATACTCAGTATACCCTTCCCAACGGACCCTGTATTTGACCACTCCTCTATTTTTGCAGGAGTCCACTATGGATTCTACTTCGAAGACATTAGGCTCGTCTTCATCTATGTCTTGTGGTTCATCTCGCTATCTGAATGGCTTAAGGAGGGTAACATGAACGACATTGTGCCATTGTGTACCTTGTGGAACTTCGAGCCAGTATGCATGGGAACCAATAGCTTCAGTGACCTTATAGGGCCCTATCCACTTATTAGTTAAAGAACGGTTGTTTCCAGCTCGTATCTGTAAGTTCCGGCGGTCAACCAGTACCCAGTCATTGATAGGAAACTTGCGTGCCTTTTCGAGGTGAATAGCACTTCGTTTGTGGTTAATTTGCTTCAGGGTATCGTGAATCTGGTTGTGCACTTGAGTCATTCGGTCTAGCCATTCTTCCGCAGCAGGAGAGGAGAATTCGTAGTCATCGGAGAGGTGAATAGTGCGTAGGTCAAAGCCATAGAGACTTCGATAAGGGGAGTATTTGTGAGTGGAATGGGCGGCGGTATTATAGGCAAACTCGGCTAAGGGTAGCCATCGTTTCCAGCGGGCTTGCCTATCGTGATAGTAGATGCGGAGGTACTGCTTGAATATCTGGACTGCTCGTTTAGCAAGTCGATCGGTTTGAGGGTGGTAGGCAGTTGAGAGGCGGAGGGTGATATTGAGCTTTTGGTTTAGCTCTTTGAGGAATCGAGAGGCAAACTGGGGACCACAGTAAGAGGTGATATGTTGAGGAAGACCATAGAGTCTTCATATCTCGCTGATATAGATATCTGCAACATCGGATGCTGTCCAAGTAGTTTTGGCCGGAATATAGTGCTGTACTTTCGTAAACCGGTCCGTGACAACTAGTATTGTATTAAAGCCTTCTGACTCTGGTAGTTCACTAACGAAGTCCATTGCTATTTCCTCAAAAGGGCGTTCACCTGTTGGCATCGGTACTAACTTCGTTTGCCTGCTATGCCTGTCTGCTTTTGCCTTCTGACACTTAGCATATCCTGCCATATAATTCGTAATATCTTCCTGCCACTTATCCCATATAAAGTTCCTTGACACTAGCTCTTGAGTATGATGTCTTCCCCAATGTCCTGCTACTTGACTATCATGGTGCTGCTTCAGCACTTCTAACCGGCACTCCGGAGGCACCACCCATAGTCTATCCTTTTTTTCCCATCTCGCAATATCTATCCCCTCTACCTCAACATCATCCACATCGTATTCATCCTCTTCCCCTAGTACCATCAGCTGTCCATCTTCGAAAAATCTGGCATCCATACCAGACTTCTCTTCCCCTGAACGTCTAGACAGGCCATCTGGCTTTCCCATCTTTGATCCAGGTCTGTAGTGAATAGTATAGATGAACTCTGACATGTGGAGGTACCAGGTGGCTTGACGGGAGTTAAGCTTCTGCTTTGTATTGAAATACTGCAACCCTTGATGGTCTGTGTAGACGGTCACCTGAACCCCTACTAACCAATCTCGCCATTTCCGGAAGCAATCTACAATTGCAAACAATTCTTTATCATGGATAGGCCAGTTGCGTTGTGCTGCAGAGAGGGTTCTTGCATGGTACTCGACGGGGTGAAGCTGCTTTCCTCCATCGACAATATGGTATTGTGAGAGGATACCAGCAATAGCTTGATTACTAGCATCAGTCTCTATGATTGTCTCGAGTTGTCTATCAAACTGGGTGAGGATGGGGGCTGTAAGGAATAGTTCTCGGAGGTCGTCGAAGGCTTGCTGTTGCTCATGTCCCCAACTAAAAGGAACATCTTTTGTCAAGTCGATTAGGGGCCGTGCCTTAGCACTGTAGTTGGCAATAAATCGACGGTAATAGTTAGCAAAGCCTAGGAATGCTTGTACCTCCTTCTTCTTAGTGGGGATAGGCCATTGGGACATGATTTCGAGCTTGGAGGGATCTATTCGGACTTGTTGACCATTGACGATATGACCAAGGAATAGGGTCTCCTGGACATGGAATTCGGACTTCTTGAGGTTGACTGCCAACCCATGTTGGATGCATTGCTGGAGAACTTTTTCGACCAGCTGCTGATGTTCTTCTTCAGTCTCTCCTCCGAAGATGAGGATGTCGTCCAAGTACCAGATACATCCTTCCATATCCTTGAAGATCGTATCCATCATTTCTTGAAAGGTAGCGGGTGCATTGGTTAACCCGAATGGCATAACGGTATACTCGAATAGTCCCTTCTTCGTCCTGAATGCTGTCTTCCACTCATCTCCTGATGCAATCCTAATGAGGTTATACCCATTCTTGAGGTCCAGTTTCCTGAACCACTTGCCTCCTTTTGTCTTATCTAATAGCTCACTGATAAGAGGGAGGGGGTATTTGTTTGGGATGGTGAGTCGATTGAGGGCTCGGTAATCGACACAGATCCTGAGGGATCCATCCTTCTTGCGTACAAATAGGATTGGTGCACCGGTAGCAGAGCGGGAGCGTCTTGCTTTACCAGAGGGTAAAGCTTCTTGGAGGTGGGCTTGCAGGACTTCGTCTTCTTCCCATGTGGTCTTGTAGATAGCCCCGGTAGGTATCTTTATGCTTGGGTCTTGGAGGGGGATATGGTGGTCCCAGGTCTTATATTCAGGGAGTCTGGCTGCCTGTTCTGCAGAGAATACTTGTGCGTAACGAGAGTATCGTTCATTGGCGTCAACAATGAGCACGATCTCACCATCTTCTAATGCCTCGAGATCCAAATCCAAAATCTTAACAGAAGAAATCCACCTAACAGAACACAGAATAACCAAACCTGTAGAGACCTGCCTCAGGCACCTGTCCTGAGTATCCACTGAAAATCCATTTTCCTCCAACCAAGATAATCCCAAGATAACATCCTTCTTCCCAATATCCAAAACTTCAGCATCCATCTTGAACTTACCCAAAAAACAAGAAGAGGAATCCAATATATCAAACCTAGCATTAACCACATATTTTCCTCCAGAAATCCGAGATCCATCACCCTGCCTAACCCGAACTTCCCGAGCCCTTTTCCAAACTCCTAACTTAATTGCCAATCTTTTCCCCACAACTGGAGCACTAGCTCTGGAGTCTATTACTGCTTCTACCTCTTCCCCAGCAATGAAAATTCGGACCGTCAAAAGAGGTGAGTGTCTAGGAGTACGTCCGACGGTAGGTGAGGTACTCCTTATTCTTTTCCCGATTCATCCCCTTCAGAGCCCAGCTCTGTAATCCTTAGTTGTCCCTTATCTGTTCGTGCTTTTTTGTTGACTGGTACTAGTGCCTGACTAGTAGCGCGAGTAGTAGATGCATTAAATGGAGGAGGAGTTTTAGCGGTTCTCTGGCTCTTACACTCCCAGTACTTGTGAGTACT
Organism: Terfezia boudieri ATCC MYA-4762; assembly: GCA_003788615.2. Classification (NCBI taxonomy): domain Eukaryota; kingdom Fungi; phylum Ascomycota; class Pezizomycetes; order Pezizales; family Pezizaceae; genus Terfezia; species Terfezia boudieri. Next base: position 669,845 of record ML121554.1, on the reverse strand, counting down.
CCTCCCACAGTTGGTACATCTTCCCTCTTGTTGTCGTTTATTGAAGACTGGACTTG
>ML121554.1:657073-669764 GCA_003788615.2 Terfezia boudieri ATCC MYA-4762 | reverse complement strand
AGCGAGTATTAGAGCAGGTATTAGAGGAGGTATTGGAGCGAGTTTTGGAGCGAGGGATACATATTCCACATATATATCTCTTTTTCAATACTTCTATGTAGTCTCGTGCCCCTTCTATGTATATAATTTCCGAATACAATTAAGACTCTACTATGCATATATTTATAGTGCAATCGCGCATATATTCAGAGGCGGCTATTTCAAGGCGGCTATTTCAAGGCAGTTATTGAGATAGCTGTTCGCTACGTTAGGGGCGTGAGTTCACCCATGATGTGCGTAGGGACAAGGCTTGTTTTAGGGTTGCGTTGCAGGCACGGGAGTCTCTGCCAAGTACGTCTAGATAAAGGTTGTTTAAGGCTCGTGTAGCAGACACAGGCAAACCTGCCACACGCTAGTCTTACGTCCCAGGGGGCGGAGCAAAGTTCAACTGCGTCCCGACGTACCCGTAAAAGCGTTGACGTCCTGATTTAGAGTTTTCGTCCCGAGCGTCCTGTGCGTCCTGTGCGTCCTGATTAAAGTACATATGTACCTCTGAACTATACTTTGTTTGTTCAGTTCGACGAGCTGCACTTTCTCTTATTGCATGTCCATGGAAGATCAGGATTGGCTTGCATCGTAAATATCCATCAGAACATGCCGTAAGCATTAAGGTTGCTTGTCGTTTTGTGTATAAAACATGTTCAGAGTGAATGAGAACTATAGTTGCACCTTTTGTATCATAGGTACGAGTTTGAAGAAACTCAAAAGGAAGTGGAGTTTGATCCATATTATAAATATAATATGGTTGAAAGTGAAGAGAGGTGGATAACTCTAGGTTGACTGGTTGTGATTTCCACCGTATTTCCTGTAGAAAGCTCTGAACTGTCGGAACCTTCTCTTCTGGTGTCTTTTGAGCTACTTTTGTTTTAATACGCCAAGAGATATTCCATCGCTCTCTAAACCCATTGAACTATCCAACAGAAAAATGACATCAATATGTCACTTTATTCTGCTCATTATGATCTACCTGTTCCAGATAAAGCTGTTGAAAGATCTTTTTTCCCTCTCGTATAAACCATTGCTGTCCTACTGGCTTTCCAAGGGCACGTATTGCTAGAAATTTTGTATGTAGTGCTTGTTCCATTTGAGGCTATTGTCCAACTCATGCCCTTTCTACATTCCTTGATTCCTTCTATGATCCAATGATTTTATCTTCCTGCTTTATCCATGCTTGTAGTATGGATCTTGAAACCCCCAATTGCTCTAATACCCCTACAACCGTTAGCTATGCATTTACCAGGATATATTTACAATCCTACTTACATTTTATTCCATGTCCACTACTATTATTATTAACCATAGTAATAGCACGTAGCTTAAACTCTCTGGTCCAAGACTTTCGCGTCTTCTTCTGCGTCTTTCTTGATTTCTTAGAAACCTTTGACACATTCTCATCCACCCATTCTGAGGCCACATCCACTCCTTCATCTCTATTCACTTTCTTAGGCTTCTGTACATTTAACGAGGTAAGACTGCGTGGCTGTAAGGCTGTTGATTTTGCTTTGAGGCCCGGTCAAACTCTTACTTTCGCTGAAGACATCATTATTAGAGAGCAGGTGTTAATAACAATTACTTGTTCAAAAAAGTGGACTGTTATAGCTAAGTTTACGTAGTAGGTATCTATCATCCACCTATTTTTGCGCTCAGATACTCAGTTTGCATGGTATCATCCACGTATTCTTGCGCTTGGATGTGCACTTTTTTCAAAAAAGTGGACCGTTATAACTCAGTTTGAGTTCTCTCATAGTGATCGGACACTAGAACCTTTACTGCTAGTCTAGCTTGCTTTACCGCTAGTCTAGCTTGCTTTACCGCTAGTCTAGCTTGCTTTACTGCATAAGCGCGGCCTGGTCTTAGAACTGACAAGGACTGTTGTTCGCCAGTAGATGCGGTATTACCTTGGGTGGTGGGAAGAGAGAATAGATAACCTGGTGGAGTTCGGTGTTGATGGTGGAAATCCAATTGCTATCTCTTCGGGCGCCCATTGCTTGCCGGTGTGCCGACGCTTCGTCCTCGGGAACATCAATGAAGATCACGCGGGTATTGTGGGCCTTGTGATCGACTTGGCAGACTCTCACAGACCGAGAGGAATAGTCATTTGCAGAGGTTTCAAAGGAGTAGTTGGATTCCGCCTGATCAGGAGCCACCATTTCTTCCATAATTCCCACTTCTAGGCTCTCCTACGCCTTACATCGAGCTAGAACTGCATCCTACAGGGTGGACTTGCCAGACCCGGAAGGCCTATTGTATTTACATGTTTTGAATAAATTCCTGTTGAGATAAATTCAACTGGCCTTGGCAAGCATGAATTAACTAGTTGCTATTGTGTTTCCAGAGGTACCTTAGCCAAACTACCCAACCTCTCCTCCAGCGCATTCAATACAGCGTGAAATCTCCCACGAGGGCGTCCGTGATGGCTTCTACCCTATTGTCCGCCTTTTGGTTGTTTGATGGCGCGTTGGCGAGCCTTGAACATGAGGCACCTGCATCTGGGATGTATAGTCAACCTGCCGGCTCCTACAGCGGAAGCCCATCTCGGATGCCAGACGTCGAAAACATTCACTCAGCCAGGCATAAAGTATGGTCATCTTCAGCACATCTCAGCATGGCATGGCTAGGCGTAATTTGGTATTGTTTCGTCTGGCTGGTTTGTTCGGTTGGGTGCCTTCAAATGTTGGTCCCTACACGTTCCCTCCTGCCTGGTATTAATACCAGCTCTGACAAGCATACCGCGCCTACAGTCGTCGGAGATATTCAAATAGACCTATGGTGATAGAAGCGGCCAAACCTGTAACTCAACATCGGCCATTTGTCACTATACTTCGTCCAATAAAGGGGCTTGATCCCCATCTCTCCCTCACGTTGAAGTCGAGTTTTCTCCAGGACTATCCGTCGCATCTTCACGAGATTCTCTTATGCGTTGCTTCCGCCCAGGACCCATGTATTCCGATCGTACGCTCACTGATTGCACGGTATCCCGGTGTATCTGCACGGCTCGTACTAGGGGAGGAAGATGTAGGGCCAAACCCGAAGATTAGAACATTGAGCAAAGGGTACCGGGAAGCAAGGGGTGACATTGTCTGGATGCTAGATAGCAACATTTGGGTGGCTCCCGGAGTGCTAGCACGCAGTGTACGCACTCTATGTGGTCACGACGAATTAGGTGGTGAAACCAGAATGCCATATAAGTTTTTACATCATCTACCAGTTGGGGTTGACTGTGACGAGGAACCGCTACCTGGTGTCGACCTACCTATACAACAGACAGCATCGTTGTCTTCTGTTCTTCCCTCTCGGATTCAACATTTCTTCAGAACCTTTGGTGGTACCCTTGAGGAGACCTTCTTGTCGACCAGCCATTCCAAGTTCTATACTGCAATTAATATTATTGCTATTGCACCTTGCACTCTCGGAAAGTCAAATATGTTTCGCAAATCCCATCTAGCAGCGGTAACCGCTCAAGATGCACCAGGTATTCTGGATTTTGCACACAATATTTGCGAAGATCATATGCTCGCGGAGCGTATCTGGCTGCGGAGACTGCCTGCGGAGATAGCGGGGACAGAGAAGTGGGGAAAGCATGCACTTGGAGATGACTTGGTATTTCAACCTATGGCAAATATGACACTCAGAGATTATTGTGAGAGGCGAACGAGGTGGTTGAGGGTGCGGAAATATGCAGTCATTGCAGCAACTTTGGCAGAACCGGAAACCGAAAGCTTTCTATGCAGTCTAATCGGAGGTTATGGATTTATTACCTTGCTTGAGCATTATGGGTTGCACACACTGCTGGTGGCTCCGGAAAGTTGGTCTAAACCGGTTGCCATTTTTTGGTTTTGGGTTCTCAGTGTCATGGTGTGGTCTCTTTGCGATTATGCAAACTTCAGAGTTCTTCATGGTTTTGCGAATATCCCTCTGGACACAGATACACCTAGATTCATTCGCGGCGTGCGAGAGAAATTGATCAAACGGAGGTGGGAGGGCTCTTTGACAGGGTGGTTATGCCAGTGGGGAGGACGTGAAGCATTGGCACTGCCAATCTTCTTGTGGGCAATGTTACCTGGGGATGTTTGGTGGAGGGGTGGCCGATATCGAGTGGGATGGGACATGAAAGTGAGGAAGGTAGGGCAGACGAGCGGAGATGGGAAACGGACGGAATGATTTATTTCGGGGGAGAAGGGGGGGTGAAAATGTGCCGGTTTCTACGCTGTGGGACCTGCTAAAATCTGGATTATAGGGGCGTTAATTTTGCTGATATCGATTTTACTAGTGGGCATTGCTTCATTTATGGGGGGGAGTTTATATCCCAATATCTTTATCTGAGTCGTACTACATTTCCAATTTAATAATACAGATCTGTGCCCATAACATGATGTTAATAATTACATTCCGCAACCTCAGTCCAATACGGCAGAATTGTTTCACATCGAGAGTAACAGGGTACATAGCAAGGCCACGTGATGACACTAGAGGGTAACAAGCACTCGTTCTGAAGTGCTGGAATTGTACATGAGGCTAGTCTGGTTACGTGAGGCCAGTCTCGACCTGACACAAGTCCCTATCACAGTGTTCCAACAGAATTATATTTCCCCACATCTGGTCTGGTTGCATTACCCCTCGCACTTGCCCTCAGGCCAGCCTTTCGGTGGGGCAGGTAGCGAGCTCCCTTCGATACGTTATCAGCACCTACTCATGAATGACGGAGAGCAGTTCCCCTGAGATAGCCAGAGGCTTTCAAACAACGAATGAGAAGGGCAAGGGCACAGACAAGAGTGCAGGGACAACTAGATAAACAACCAACCGTCCGATGTCTTTCCGTAGCATCGGTCCTAGACACGACATCTTTCATTCAGGCATCGATGTAGGCCTCTTTGCCCATCTCTTCATCATGAAATATCTGATTACCGTTGCGTAGATTCTGTCCTGTGCAACTCTTGCCAGGGGTTGCATGATCCTTGGATTTGAGAGTGCGCAGGAATAATATTCGACAAAGAATGCCTCCAGCAGGGCTGAAAATTTGACGTGGTGTAGTCTGACGTATTTTGCCTCGATGATAAATGTACCCTACTGATGAAATTCGAATTCAAGTGGTTCCTGAAAAAGGCATCGGGAACGGAGCTTCTGTTGGGAGACCAAAAATACGAATGCGTCTATCCGAACATCAATTGATGGTCCAGGAGCTCTCTAATTAGGATCGGCAGGGGTTATGTCAAAGGTTTGGTATCGAGGACCGACTGCATGGATGACAACACGAAAATAAGGTTACTGGAATTCGACGCCTATACATATAATGCTAAAAGCGTCAGCTTCCTTTCTGCAGACGATTGAATCACTCGAATCAGGACTTGAGTGTTTGGGAGTAGTACATACGTCAGAATCCGCCAGCACAGTTCCGCAGACAGCGCTAGCGTCCGGATAGGCATGAACAATTGGGGAGCCGGATAGTACATAGCCTCAGAACAATGGTCCATGCCTCAACTAGGACCTAACTCGGCATTTTGTGGGGACGAACTGGGGGAAGGGGTGGAGAGGGCGTTGTGTCGGTGACGCTGGGATATAGCCAGTCGATCTGCAGGCCATCAGCAAGCTGCCAGCTCGAAACTGTTCATGATACGGCAGCTTATGGGGCACTTTGACATACAACCCCGCCCAAGAACCAACATTTTCCGGTGCCGCAGCCTTTGAGGATTGAAACCCCTGCTCACCAAGGCAAAGAAGGATACCTTACACGGCTCCTATGTCACGCTTTAGGGCGTGAAAATACCCTTCTGAAGTCAGCATGCAGCTTTTTTTTTTTTGATTTACCTTCCCCTGCAGCGCAGGTACATCATGTTCTGGGGTACCTTTAATTTTCTTTTTTTTTTTTTGTTCCACAGGATCCCCAGGCGGCACATTTGGTTGCTAGACCTGTCGTAACACAGCGCCGTGCGCTGCTTAGATCGGATCTTCAGGGTTTGTCGGCCCTTCAACAGCAGATTTTGGGCTGCTGTTCTGATCCACTGCCATCTTAGCATGAGAAATTTAGTCCCATGCACGGCTATGGGATTAATCGGTGCCTTCTACTATTCGCTACAATTGCTAGCAAAGAGCAACTCTGGGAGTTTACCACTCACGCCATTCTTCGACACGTGGACAACGCTGTGATATCATGGGCACTATGTCCTCGCTATCTCTCTTTCTGACGCATTGAAAACGGGGCATAAATTCTATGGAAATACGGAGGCAACGGCGTCCTTTATCGGAGGTATGAGGGGGGCAATGCTTCAGGAACCCAACGTAATCACACAGACTGTCATGGTGGCATATCGACGCGGGGGCTAGATGCCTCGCTGGAGCGGTATAGATTAAGGTAGGAAGGGGGGCCAGTTGTTTTGCTGGCACTTTACTTCCCACAATTTCTGACAAATGGCTCCATCCATCGCTTAATTCCCCAGGACAAACAAAACGCATCTGTTGCCCTTTCAGGGAATGAAAAGGAGCATAAGAACCTCGATTTCTGTGGGGAAGGGGAAGTGGGGACAATTGTCGGAGCCATATCTAGAATACGTCGAACCTGAATACCTGTCTTTTGTGCCTCTCCACTGAGTTCCTTAATAATGGTAAGTGCGAAGGTTTTCGAGTTTGTAGGATGTGAGTTTCTAACATGATGCTTGGAGTGAAGATTTGCTTTCTCATGATACAAGAACTATTCTGGGTTTCGGAAACCAGTAGGGCAAATGTCCAACCGAGTACAGCAGAGATCAAACGCAAGAACCTGCATGAAGGCAAGGTTTTGTGGTTTGAGTGGGACATCACCAACCAGACCCTTGAATGCCTGAGTGGGGGTGACCGCGACTCGAAATGCAAAGACCTCTTTCCTGCTTTCGAGAGACAATGCACTACGACTTTACTGTATTGTGAGAGGGATGGATTCAGCTCTATTCCCTATAATCCGTTTCGTGATGACGAAGCCTGGGCTCATTGGTGGTCTTTGGGCTTTAACACGGGAGACGGTAACATATTCACGATCGGGCGAGACGACGAAACTTTCCAGAGAAGACAAATCCCAGGAAATGGGTCCGGATGGTTCCGCCTCTTCCGTAATACGCAGCATGATAATGGAGCGGTTTCTGATAAGGGTACTCCCCTACTTACGGGAGCAACGTCATTAATTTGGGCATTGGCTGCCTTCCAGTTTAACATTGGGACTCTCTCGAATAGCTTGCCGGGTGCTCTGAGACGGGACGGGAATCTGCACGTGCTTTGTGACGAGCAAGAAGGCCCACCTGGAAGTATGGGGTCCCATCTGCATGAAGATGTATCTAGGCTTACATTGCTAAGAGTTTCCAGGGATGTCGCAACGTGCTTTAGCCGTGGAGCTTTGGGTTCGAAGGGGTGAACAAGGAACGGTTCAGGCTCCTCTCCTCCGCTGAAGAATTACATGCGCTTGTTGGCAGCTATAGAAGCCCAGCCTACGAATATGTCGGTCAGCCAGCGATACCTGCGGCAACAGCGCACATTTATGAACTTGGTAGTTTATTCGGTTGCAGGGTATTTTTTTTTCCGGACGATTGCCTGGCCCTGGAAACTGTCACCTTGCTGAACGTTCTTTTGCAACATCCTCTTACGGCAACTTCTCATACCACTGAGGCCCTAGCCCTGCGACAGTCAATCTTTGCCTTTGTTCTGTTAATACTATGCTTTCAATTGATTTATGGTAGGATGCATGATTCGTTTAGTTCATGATGGCATAGATGTATATAGGTACCTTTTTGGTGGAGCGGAGTTTTTTGCTTGTTCAAAGTCGATCTCTGGTCATGTCACACATTGTGCATTAGTTTTGTCTTCACGCCTGGTACACAAATAATAATAATACCAATTGCCGAAGTGTTAAGAACGAGACGACGACAGAGTGCTGTAAAGAAACATCATGCTGATGACGTGCTCGAGACTCCTGCCGCATTGCCGAGTAGGGTTTATCGACTATGAATGAAACCAGTGGAAATGTAGATCCAGAAAAGTGTTTGAGAAAAGCCGAGACCGTGAACAAGTCAGGCAGAGTTGATAAGATGTCAGGAGTTAGAATGGAAGCAATGAACCTGCAGGACCAGCACGATGTCTGTGTGTTGTAGCAGGAAAGGGGTGATTGGATCAATATTTGGCCAGATCTATCCTGACGAGTGGCAGAGAGGTGAAACGAAAACATGATAGAAGTAGCAAATATTAGTTAGAACATGTAAATCAGAATAGTACGGAGTATACAATACATTTAAATTAGTAACTGTAAAATTTGGCGGAAGCTGCTGCAGTTTACGAGTTAGATAATACCAGTTTAGTGCGCCATGGAGAGTTAGGTACCCCTGCAAGCCTACTAGTGAGCAGCCACCGTCTAGCGATCACCCCTGCAAACCCCTTGCAACAGCATCTCCAGCTACAATTTGTAATATATCATGAGCCTGGTGATTCTGGCTAAATGCATATCTATGGAAATGAGTACGCTCTACAACCTGGTTGTGCTCACATCCCACCAATATCAGCCAAAGACCCAATATTCCTGCTTCTACTATGACCTCCTTAAAGACCTACCTCTCCCACCTCTACTCCCCATATAGGCCAGGTATCTAGCAGATAAGCCTGTAATGGCTAGAAGACCATTACCTAGTATCTATAGTCATGTCAAAACAGCCTGTAGGGCGGCAGCCTCAAATATGAGCAAATAGTATGCAATCAAAAAAAACTCTAAAATAAGCTATTTTAATAATTAAATAAATTTGCTTTATTTATGCTAACTTGAGCTCTCGCCTTTGCCCCCTCTATAGCCTTCTCTCCTCAGCATTCTCAATCACTGTATAGAGGTCTCTAATAGCTTTAGAAGCTCCAATACTGCCCTCTTTCAAGAACTATCCCCTAACAGCTAACTCCTGTTTTCTATTCTTCTATAGACCAAATATTATACAAATAAGCCTAAAAACAACTAGAAGACCTATACCTAGCATCTATCTATAGTGCTGAAGGTAGAGCATGCAAAATGGTAACATTGGAAGATCTCAATTAAGGTACTAAGCTCACCAAATACATATCTTCGATAGTTGTTTTTCAAGTAACCAAATATACCTTATCTATGCCCTCCAAGATCTACCTGATCTGAACCCTCCTCTAGAGTATCCTCAACACCTCCGTAGAGATCTCTAATATTTCTGGAGCACCAATAACTCCTATATTTTGGGCTCCAATAGTTGCTCACTTTTGGCTTTTCTTATACTCAGCCCAAGTATTACTAATACTAGCACAAGCTACTGAAAGTGTACTAAGTTAAACTGTTATAGGCGAGTTGTAACTATGAGAATACTTCGGAGTATTGGTAGATAATCGCAGAGGGAAGTATAAATGCAGTTGTCACTTGGGTGTAGTACGGACTCGATAAGAGTAAAGCTATATGAGACTTAGAACACCGCTTGGGTCTTATTCTATTAACTATGTAAAAGCGGTGGCTTATATAGAAGCGTTGATCTGATAATCCGTTATCAGATCTGGACCACACTTCCTAAAGCAGAGTAGTAGCGCTGCAGCCTGGTATAACCTAACTAGGAAGCCGCTTCCGGTTTAGGAGCAACGCAGGCTAATATACATTGATTAGGTAGCCTGAACTTCAACGCATTGCAGTCAGGCTAATATACAGGAGCTGAAAACCTAATACAACTAATAACGATACATGAACGACAACTAAATGGAATACAATGGAAATGAGAAGAGAAATACATGCATGAGATCTGATGTCAGAGGTCACATACTTCAATACGCCAACCTCTTTATCTGCACTACCCTATCTGCATGGTTAATCAGGCCATATCAGTTAGCGTTGTAGTAGAGTATTGGTATTAGCCCTCAAAGAGGTAGGTCCCTTACCTGAGCCTTAACATAAACACTCAGCTAGGCACTAGGTTTGTACTAGATTTGCGCTAGGTTAAGCACTATGTTGGGTACTAGGTTGGATGTAGTTCTAGTTATAAGTTCGGTTGGATATTCGACTATATCATGAATTAGGTATACTAGACTGACACTAGATTTAATATTAGAAATATAGAGTAGTGAGATTGGACAGTGAGCAAATCGTTGCTGTAGGGGGTTGAAATGACTATAGAGAAGACCAGTAAACCTCTCCAGATGCAAGGGACCTAAGAGGCCAAAGAGAGGGTATTAGAACTTTTAGAGCTATTGGGGACCTCCCTATAGTGATTGAGAATGCTAGAGGGAGGAGGCTATAGAAGGGGCAAAGGCAAGAGCTCAGGTTAGTATAAATAGGGCAAATTTATTTAATTATTAAAATACTCATTTTGAAGTTTTTTTTGATTGCATACCATTTACTTATATTCGAGGCTACTACCCTACAAGCCATTTTGACATAACTATAGATACCAAGTAATGGTCTTCTAGCTATTACAAGCTCACCTGCTGAGTACTTGGCCTATATAGGGGGTGGAGGTGGGAGAGGTAGATCTTCAAGGATATTACGGCTCAGGTAAGAGACCTACTCTCTTTAGGGAATATCCCAATACCTAGTTACAGCTACTAACTGTTATGGCCTGATCAACCATATAAATACGAGTAATATGTCTAGGGATTGGACAGGTATTGGCTCAAGAAAGTGTGTGACCTCTAAATGCGTTCTTATATATATACTCTCTTCTATAATATTCTATACAGTTCTTATGTTTATCATTCATATATTGTTATTGGTTGTATTAGGTTCTCAGCTCCTGTATATTAGCTTGACTGCAATGTGTTGAAGTTCAAGCTACCTAATCAATATATATCAGCTTGGGTATATCCTAATTGGGAAGGGACTTCTCTATTAGGCAATACAAGGCTACAATGCTACTACTCTACTTTAGGAAATATCATCCAGATCTGATAAGGGTTTTCCAGATCAATGCTTTTATATAAGCCACCACTTTTATATAGTTAATAGAATAAGACTTAAGTAGTATTCTAAGTCTTATATAGCTTTACTCTCATCGAGTCTACATTACATCCGAGTTACAATAGTATTTATACTTCCCTTTGCTTTTATCTACTAATACTCCGAAGTACTCTCATAGTTACAGCTTACCTGTAATATTATACCACTTGTCTATATACTTCTATAGACATCAATGCTACCTAAATCCCCTACAACTATATCTATATTAAGAGGATTACTCGGACTAGGCTCTGATAAGCCTATACCTGATAATGATGAAGATAGTATTGTCTAGGCCCAGTAATGAGCTGAACAATTTATTACACAATACTACATACTCCCATTTTAGACTCTATAGTTCTAGGAACATTGGAGCACCCTTTATCAATGTAATAAGGAAGCTTATTGTCTTGTATTTCATATCCTGTATTTTCTATATTTATTGCATTATTATGTAACTAGCATTCACGGTCGAAGGGCTAGCCTTCGTCCACCCTCAGCAACTGCCGGATTCGGTAGTTCAACTGCCACGGAATTTGCCACGGTAAATTCCATGGAACTTGCCGTTTCCTGGACACCCTCTTGGGCTCCACACCCTCTTGTATGGCACACCCTCCTCTGGAGGTGTGCCAACCATCATTATGTATTTCCTTAGTCATTAGGGTCTCTGAACAGCTATATAAAGGCCGCTGGATCCCCTCTGGAATCCATCAGTCTTCAGACAACCCGAACAGCAGCGATCAGATAGATAGCATAATTACAAACGAAGATTACACCTGTTATATTATTGTTCCTTACGGAACACCCCTCTTAGTAATCAACCTACCCTTCTGAGGCAATCCCTCAGCAGAACCGGCATACACAAACATCCGTCTCCAAGCGGATATAGATTGTATAAACGGTACCGAATGACTACTGTCTAGTATCATTCATTACATTTTTTTTAACATCCAAAGTTAATCTTTATTAAATAAAGCCTCTACATCCAAGGCCTGATCAACCTTAGGATACTTTATATTGCACTCACACAAGTGTAAATCAATCCGACTTTATATCAACGATATCGATTTCAACTAGCTAGAACAACATTTTCCTTCAACGAGACATCAGACTCTCAACTGCAGTATATCAAAAAGAAAGACTTAGACGCAAGCTAAGCAGAGCTCTAACGGGCAGTGGTATTCCACATTACACAATTCCACCCTCGTTCTATATACTTTTCCCAGTATACTCGACAAATCCACTTGCACTCCTGGCAACTAGTCCCACAACTATATCGATAAACGTGGTACATCATAGAAAAACCGGCACCCCAAGTCCCAGGAACAATCGGCTCAATCAGCCAATCGTCATAATCCCACGGCTCACGAATCGCCTCCTCCATAACCGCCAACTCCTCAAAGAATAATTCCCCCTCAGCAGCGGTTTTCTCAGACCCAGACATTGCAACAACAGTCTTGGTACCAACATCGTCTACCTGAATATTGAAATCAGAAAAAGTGACGCTTTTGTCGGACGATTCAGAACTAGAATCGCGAATAGTAGGCGCAGAGGAATCAGGTCCATAAAACGAATTAGGACTCTTCCAGTCAGACTTGCCGTCATCGCAAGCAATCGAGCCAACAGTATCCTCAGTCGAGCGGATATCATATATATCTTCAGCCACAACTCCACTAGCACAGTAAGGTGCTAAAGCGGAAAAGTAACTAGACG
>ML121554.1:587185-611297 GCA_003788615.2 Terfezia boudieri ATCC MYA-4762 | reverse complement strand
AGAGAAGACAAGGGTGAGTAACCTGCAAATATGGACGGGGAATAGTAATGAGTTGGAAGGAAAAGAATTTCCATCGAGGGAATAATGGTAAGTTGGTTTTCAGAGAAAAGTTGGGATTCAGTTGACGGAGAAGACCATGGGTGAGTAACATGAACAAACCGGTGGGAAGGGTGAAATGGTTTAATGACGTTGAAAGGACAAAATCCACGACTTGATTTAAGGTTATGAAAAAGGTGAAGTATGGATAGAAGGAATTGACCAGGACCAACTCCGACTAGAGATCATCCCTGGTCAACTGATCCTAAGTTTCTTTCCGAATTCTATTACTTCACACCTTAAACAACAGCCATAACAATTCCAGTCCTGGCAGTCACCTTTCAGGTCAAATCGACAGACCGAGGTACCCATCTATCACCTAGGTTTGATCTTCCTTCAGGTTAGGCAAAACCCCTATCGAACCTAAACACCAAGGACCGTCCCTCTAAGAACAACTCTATCGTAGTGAACCAGTGGTCGATACATCGATCCTCTACGAACAGACACAAACAACCGAACGACTTAAACCTGAAAGAAACCGAAACCACTCTAAAAGTCGTCGAAGTATCTTAGACCACCATCCCAGACTTATATGAACTTATCCCACTCCCTCTCCTCTACGACTGTCAAAAACCAGAATAGACCTTTCCACTGAAGATAACAGGATCGTCTATCTTCGAGCGTGGTTTACTCGTTATCTATAAAAATATAATGGGTCACACGATAAACGTCTCTTCTCCCTGTACCGTCGAACTGGACATAGAAGAACCTATGTCAAGAATATTTCTCCTTCCTTGTGGATTCCTGATATCAATTCGTCGATTTACTGTTTGATCTCAGGTTTCCACGACATTATCATGGTGGAGGTGGAGGTGGAGTTGGATGTGGTCAGCTCGAAAAGGTCTGGAGGTTACCCCATTACTGGATGGCGGTTTATCTCCTTCGAGAGTTCTTACGTGGTTAGCGTGGAGTTATTGACACCTTAGGAGGTGTTGGAGGTCTCCGAGGTCATCGCTCACCGTCGTTACGTTAGGTCTAGCTTTGACGTCGTCAGTGATGCGTAAGGGTTTTCGCTCATCGTTAGCTCTTTACTGATTAAGAATAAGGGTACGGCTTTATACTTCCAGGATTCCTTGCGGCACTGAAAACATTTGAGGGTCCTGTGTTGAGGCGGTATACACTCTTCTTCTTCGGATGATAGATACTGAAGTTACTAGCATAATTCGGTTGAGGGTTGTTCGAGTAGCTGTTATTCGTGCAGTCACTACCAATCCTTCTGCTGTTCCTGATGAAGTAATAAGTCACTTATCTGGTTCTTCTTCCTTACTTCCGTCGTATGGTTCGCACATACTTCCATACAGGTTAAACCTTCCTTATGATACTAAGTGATCACTTCGCTTTCCTAGTATCCTTTTCTCTATCTAAAAACATACAGTTCTTGTATGTCCCTGTTACCTCTAATCAAAATGGATCATGAAAGTTATAACTTCCATTCTTGATAGAGTTTGATCACTATTTACTTCCTGTACTTCGTTGTCGAGTACCACCTTAGCTTTTTTGATACTCTATGGAATGACTGGCTATAGTTATAGTCAGGAAACGTCTTCGCCAATTCCTGATACAGTCATCAACACTATGAACAGTTGCCTGTTTCATAAGGTTATTTCGTGGAGAGTCCGTCCATTGCGGAAATGTACATGATCTCTCTGGAACCTGTCTATATAGTTATCTAAAAGAATTCAATCGTGGACAAAAATGATTCACAAGATAGGACATAGACTTATAAAGATAACTTCTTCTAATATAACAAACATAAAGAGCTGAAACCTACTAACAACTATCTATTAGTCCTAAGTTTAAAGAATAAGGATAAAGTCTGTTAAAATGTCGTCTTGTTACATGACGATGGAAACTCTGAGTACATCAGGACTAATACCCTATAGGAAAAACATAACAAAAACTAGCCCTGTGAGAAAAATACAGTTGAGTGAAGTTCCTAACTCGTTCCTTATTTCCTTAGTTTAATCTTGGTAGATGACGCATGGTGGGAGCACGTCTGTCTGTTAGACTTTAGCAATTGTTTCTTTAGAACGTTCATCGTTCTCGTACATTCTAGCTTCCTAAACTGACCGATGTCTTTAATGGTCTCTATGTCAACTTTGAATTGAGATCCATATTACGGCGGTCCTTTTTATCAGGAAAGGAATGTAATAATCCTAAATTACGTATGGTGCCTCATAGCCATAATGGTATAGGATAGTTGCGGATATTTAGTCGTTTACTTGCAATATCATTATGTAGAGTTTTAGAGATACTGTGGTTCTTCTGAGTTCGTAGAGTTCGTTTATTTACTCATGGATACAACTGATTTAAATTATAACCAGTTGTTCAGTATAACATTACTTACTATGGCAGTTGACTTAGGGTTGAAAAGAGACTTTTGGTTGAATGGTAATAAGGGAGCTACCTTTAAGAAAAGGAAGGTTGGTAATTATAAGGCAGGTATTCCCAAGACCGGGTAAGAGACCCTTGACATGATTAATAATGAGAGGAAGAAGGTACTAGCTGCCCCAGTCTCCACTAATGCCCTAAAAGTTAGTGAGCAAGAGGAGGAAAACTTCCAGAAGTTCTTTAAGTCAATAATTGATGGACTGGATGTTGGGACAGTTAGGAAAGTTTATGGACCTCCTCCTCCTCCTGATATGCAACTCCCTAAGGAATATGTACCCCTTTACTATTATGATGATATAGCTCTTGCATATAATCATGTATCAGATGAGGATAAGACATTTTTGGGAAGTATGGGAAAACCTTTCAAGCTTTACTAATCATGTATATGAATCCTCTACCCCTATTTAATTTCTTAGGATAGACTTTTTATCTAAACAGGAAGGCATGTAAGGAAGTGGATTAGTCAGTTACCCTGAATAACCCCTACCCTACAACTTATGTAATTTCTTATGTTAACCTCAACAAGCACCCAAAACATTGGGCTGTCTGCCTTGTTGACTCAGGTATTTCATATGACTCTTATGTTGAGTCATAACTATTATTGATTTCAAATTATGTATGAGTCAGAGACTGAGCACTGCCACTACACTGCCTCAATTCTGACTCACACCTCTGTAGAGAAGTAGTATATGTTCTGGTTCATTCCCCTAAGGATTGGAGAGGACAGACTTAAGCAAGTAGAGATAGATACAATCAATATAAGAGTTCCACTGGTTAATCTATTAGTGCCTGTGGCACTCCACAACTTCTATCTTATACTGCATACTATACACAAGATTATAACATACATACTTGCCACTGTGTTGTATATATTTCTACCAGTAGTAATTACTGTGTGCTTTATAATCTATTGTATTAATTAGAGATAACTGGATTAAGATCTTATCTTATCTAATCAGATTAGATCTTATCAGATTATCCTAATCCCCCTTACAATACATTACAATTTCTTAATAAATAACACGGGAGCACCCGCAGGGGAGGAGCTATGTTGGATGAATTTCTTGCTAAGGTTCTCTTCCAGGTATTTCTTTAGGGCTTCCAGCTCTACTCGGGACATTCCATACAGGAGACCGTATAGGGGGTTTTTGCCCTCTACTAGTAGAATGGTATGGTCGTAGGGTCTATGTGGGAGTAACTTATCTGTGGCTTTCTCGGAAAAGAGGTCCATAAATTGGTAGTATTCTTCGGGGATTAAGGACTTCTACTCTTCCTTGGGATGTAGCTGATTGATGGCCAAGTTGACCTAGCAAATGGAGATTGTGTGGGCCTTCAGGTTATGTCGCTTAGGGAGGTATGTGAAGGCCCCAGCTACTATGAAGTTGATGTTTAAGGTTTTCGGAGGGCCTGGGGGATTCGTAAGGCTTGGGTTCGTGGGGCTCGGGTTCGGGAGCTTTGAGATCATTTGGTCAGGGTTGTCAATAGGAGGGGACAGAGCACATAGACCGGTAATCATGGCTTTTAGCTTCCCGCAATACTTTCCGCAGTACTGACTATTGAATCATAGGGTGTAAGAGCTGAAATTCATGAATATATCATACATTCTTAGCCAGGGGATACCCAGAATGATGGAGTATTTGAGCTTGGTCACAAATAGCGGGAGATTCTCGGTATGGTCCCCAAGAGAGGCTGGTACACAAGCGAGCTCAGTAATAGCCACAGAGAAGATAGGGCAGCCATCGATAATATCTAGAATGCAGGGGGTATTTAACTTGGAGGTAGGTACTGAGTGTTTACTACTGAAGGCTTAGTTAATAAAGGCAATTCCTGTGGCACCATAGTCTATAAGTACTGATGTGACAATAGTTCTATCATTGAATTTAATAGAGATAGATACAACGAAATGTTCACCGAATAGGCAGGACTCATCAACAAATATAGGAGTAGAAACAGCAAATGACGATATTGACAAACGGCCCTTTCTGGTAGGTTCCTTACTAGGATCAGTGACTAGGTAAGGGACTTTACTTTTCCCGATCCCTCTTCAGCAGATTCAACCGTTGGGACAGGAGACGCGGGGGTGGGAGACTCGAGGGTAGAAGACGCGGCGGCGCCATGAACAGCCAGGCGGGGTTTGTGGAGAGGGCAAGCGGCAATGAAATGGTCATTCTTTCCACACACAATGTAGAGTCCGTTTGTGCGTCTGCGCTCCCGCTCTTCTTGGGTCAGGCGGGGTCTCCCGGAGGATAAATCCATTGGGGTGGACCTGCTACCTACAAACGTAGGGTATGCCGGTTTGTTAGCGGATGCGACTTGGGACTGCGTAGGCGAACAGGGGGCCTGAGCTTGGTTAGACTTCGTGCTGTTCCGCAACCTTGCTAACCTTTGCTCTACCCGGCTGGCTTGATTAATAAATTCATCTAAGGTGTCAACATCTGGGCAGTGTACTAAGGCCTGCTTTAATTCGTATGACAGGCCCTCCTGGAAATAGTCTAGCTTAGCTCGGGGGTCTTAGGGGACTTCGGCGGCTAAGTGGGAAAATTCGGCAACATAGGTAGATAGGTCGGTATTTCGTTATTTGAGGGATTTGAGGGCTCGTGTGGCAGTACCAACTGCATCGGAGTCTCTAAACGCTCAGTCTAAGATGGTGGCCAGGGCGTTGACATCTGCCAGATCTATGCCAGTATCCAGTACGTATGGTTGGATTTAGTTACAAGCTTTCTCTTGCAAAAGTTCGAAAACATAGGCCAGTCGGTGTTAGTTCGAGGGGAACTTAACAGCATCTCCATTGAGCTTAATGTTGACCGAGTTCTTCCAACCCTTCAAACGGGTTCAGTCGCCGTTGAACTTCGGAGGTGTTGGCAAATCTTGGGTTTTAGTTCGGGGCTCCAAGTAGTTTAGGGCCCGGACCATGGTTCTTTCATTGGTGAGGGTGGTATTAGCTTCCCCTAGTTCTTCCTTAAGGAGGGTCATCTCGTCCTTTATAAGGAATACATGTTTTGTCTTGTTTTTATCTCCTGTTTCTGCCCAGAATTGTTTTCTTATCTTTGTGTTTTATTCCTGGTTAGGTAATTCCCTTGGACAGATTAGTATATGGATTACTCATATGTTAGTTATGTTCTCTTCAGCATGGTTTATCTTTCCTTTCCTCAGCTATTACGTGCTTTCAGTACATCATAGGAATAGTCAGGCACTAACTATTCCTCCTCCTGTTCCAACTACCTATTCCAGTCGGTAAGCTGATGTCATATTTATTATTTTGTTTCTTTCTACAGCCTTGTTTCTATTACATTCTCTGGCTTCATCTATGATACTAAACGTATTAATAGTGAGCCTTCTTGTATCCATAATGATTTGGAATCGTTATGACTCTTGATGATTGTTTCTCAGATGAGTTCTTCTAAGACTCATTGCCTTAGGATTCAGTTTCTATAAAAGACCTGATTTCCGCGGCCTCTAGTTAGGACAGATCTCTTTCAGTACCTTCTATTCTAGCAACATCAGAATATACAAGCTACACTGGTAATATTCTTGTCTTGCCTCTTTACCCATGACCAGAAACCTCTCTCCTCTCTCCACAACTACACCCGCAGTTCGCTGCTTTCTAGGACTCCTGTATAGGACTTAGAGACAGCGTCAACTGCCTCTACCACGTTAGTAGAGCCGTGCTCCCCCGGGAACACCTCTACTAACTTGGCCTACACTTACATTTTTTTTACCATCAAACCCGCTTTAAAAATTCCTCCTTTCTACTCTAGGGACTGATCACCCCTAGTGACTCTTGAACCCGTCTAGACTCTCCAGAACTCTCCAGAATACTCTTAGGTAACGTATACCTAATCCAGAACTGAGCTCAACAAGGCCAGTGAATCAGTCAGCCACTATTCTCCCTTGTCATTTCCAGAACGCCAGAAAATTCCTATCAGCACTAGTATTAGTACTAGACTTCTTTACGAACGCAATATCTAGCACAAGCCTTGCAAAGAAAAATTAAGCAAGCTCAATGGCGTCAGAACTACCCGCAGTATCCAGATCCTCCAGCAGGCTCTCTGGAAAGAATCCAGAATTTTCTCCTCTCAAGAGAAATCCCCCTTCCAGAACTGCATCAAGACAATCAGCACGAGCTGATCCTGCAGAATCAAGCAAAGAAGAAGATGATGAGTTTGAGTCAGAAGATGAGCAAGAAGAAGAATCTGACACAGAACAAACTCCCAGATTATCTACTATAGGTAAACGACCAGAAGTAGTAGTACAAGAGCCAACTCCTCGCAAACCATACCGATTCGAGGAAGACCCCATTCCAGAGGACGAAGCAGCAGTCAAAGAGCTAATCCAAACAATGAAGATGTTTTATTACGCTCACAAACCCAATGGACCTGTCTTCGATAATGACCCAAATGGAGTAGTAAAACTAATTCATGCTACTAATGAATTAGCTAAGGAACTCAGACAACAGAATATTCCAGGACAGTTTCTAATCACTCCAGAGAAACCAGCTCGATAAGGAACAGGACAACTCAACATTCCTACAGCTCCGCAGAAAGCTAAAGAAACACAACAAGGTCTCTTGGCTAAAGCAATAAAAGAACTTCGTGACACCTTTAAGCCAAATATACCTAATATACCTTCATTAGGGATAGGCTCATCATCCGCTAGCATACAGCAACAACCTCCATCCATCTTCTCAAAGTTTGCAGCGTCTCAAAGAAGCCCCTCCGCTCCTCTTGGATCTCACATAAGCACTAGTGGAGCTACTCAGACATTGTGGTCATCACCTCCAAATCCTCCTAGTACTACTGCGTTTAGTACTAATGCTCCTCAACAAAATACTCAAGTACCTCCTGCATCCTCCTCCAATCCTCCACAGACCCCTAAGAAAACCCCTACTAAGGTTCAGTTATCTGCTCCCCCAGGACCCCCTAGTGATTCAGATGAATTAGACTCTGATTCATCGGAAGGTGGTAATTGTGGTGCTACTGGCAGTAATCATGGGTCCGGTGGAAGAGCAGGAAGATCTCAAAGCGTAGTTTCTACTGCAAGTTCCGTATTCGGTAGTAGTAAACTCAAGGCTCCAAAACTCGAGAAAAATAACGGATCTGGCAAGTGGAAGCAAGTAGCTACATTTAACAATTGGGTGGATGATGCCATGGATATTCTTGACATGGGAGATCTTGATCCAGACTCCAAAGAAGCTATGATTTGGCTAGGTTGGCATCTAGAAGGAGATGCAAAAATCCTGCATAGTTCATACAGAAAAAATCTAGAAACCAAGTCACATACAGTAGCTCAGTTCCTAAAAGAGTTTAGAAAATTCTGTATCCCCTTCACCAGCAAAGACCAACTCTAGACCGAATTCCAATCAATCAGACAAACCCAGAATAGATGCACTGAGCCAATTCAGCAAGTTGCGAATAAGATCAAGCAAATGCAACTCCTCCTTACGAAAATTACTAATTGGCAATGCTATCACCAATTATTGGAAGCTATGGACCCCCCTCTCCTCCATAAGGTTAGGGTATATGTGAATGAAGATATGCCATGGGATGAAATAATTGAGCTCTACAGTAAGCATGACTCAGTTATGCATAAGTATCAAACCTCCAAGAAAGACAACAAGTCCAAGAATGGCCAAAAAATGCACCAACAACCTTCTACCTCACAAGGTAACTCCAATTCAGGACAAACTAAATCCTCCTTTAGCAAGTCCAAGCCAGTCAGCAAGCCCACCAGTACGAACCCAGCCTATAAGAAGCTTATTCCAGAAGAAAAAGCAGACTTAACTAACAAAGGTGGATGTTATTACTACAGAAAGGTGGGTCATCAAGCTACTAACTGCCCGGTTAAGAAGCAACAAATCAGAAGTGCAGCTGGCATGATCCAACAGGAAGAAGATCATCCAGAATGAATCACTTCTGCAGCACAATTCATTCAGGATCAAGAACCCCCTATCCCACATACCAAAGGAAAATCAGTAACCTCTATTATTGATGCAGCTAAGGAACACCTCCTAGTTACAACAAAAATCGAAGGTTACCCAGCTAAGACCCTAGTGGATCAATAAACTGCAGGAGCAGACCTAATTAGTAGCAAATTTTGCACCTTGCATAATTTGTTATTATATGTACTAAAGAATCCTATCACCTTGCAGATGACTATAAAAGGGTCTAAAGGGTCAATAAACCACTACACCAAGGTTAATTGCGACTGGCTAGGATGGTCAGAAGAACGAATTTTCTATGTGGCAGCCCTCAAGGATTGGGATGTAATCTTAGGCTCCCCTGTACTAAGACACACTAAGGCAGTAATCGATATAGGACACATGAGCGTCACTATCCAACCTCCTGGAACTCCCCGATTCACTCTCACCCCCTGGAAGATTACGCCAAGTGTGAAAAATACAAGGAAAAAGGAGATTATAGCAACTAGTCTCCCTACCCCTGCACAAACCCGAGTTATACATGTCTCAGCTACGCATACCCCTCCAGTTATTAGTTCTGCAGCTATGACCATGCAGCCTCATCACAATGTCTTTGATGAGTTTCCTGATGTATTTCCAGAAGAGAAGAACCTGGATCTACCACCTCTTTGAGATAATATGAATTATACTATTAATCTCAAGGATCCTAATGCAGTCTTCAAGCCGAGACCTGTTAAGCCAAAGCAGAAGTTCTTACCTCAGTTATTGGAAAAGCTCTGAGAAGAGGAAAGGACAGGACGTATCTATCGATCCAATGACACCTCTTGCTGTGCTATGTTTGTTATTCCCAAAAGAGACGATCCAACTAAAGCAAGATTCTTGCATGATCTTGTAGCACGAAATGCTTTAACAGTAATGAAGCCTAGTCTCATTCCAAGTCAAACCCTCATTAGAAACACTCTTGCTAGAAGAGAATTCGTTTCTAAGATTGATATCAGCAATGGATATCATCGGGTTAGGGTTATCCCAGAACATGAAAAGTATACTGCATTTTCCACTCCTTATAGAGTGTTCAGATCCCGAGTAATGCAATAAGGAGATTGCAATGCACCCGCTACATTCCAGAACGCTATGAACAATCTGTTCAAAGATGAACTTGGAATCTTTGTATACATCTACATTGATGACATTTTTATCTATAGCAATACTTATAAGGAACATCTTGAGTATGTTCGACTGGTACTTCGAAAGCTCAGAGAACATAAGTTCTATGCTAATCGTGAGAAGTCACAATTCCTCCCTAACGTTCTGCAGTGCCTAGGACATGTCATTACCCGAAGAGGAATCTCTCCTATTCCTAAATCAATAACCAAAATTATTGATTGGCCAATTCCTCAGAACCGAACACAGCTACAAGCATACCTAGACATAGTAAACTATCTTAGTAGCGTCATTCCACATCTCGCAAATCTGGCAGCTCCCTTAACCGAGATGGCTGGAGCTACTGCAACCTGGGATTGGACACCAACTCACACCACCTCGTTTAACCTGATGAAAGCAGCACTTTCGGCTGATCCTGCAGTGAAACCAATTAACTACGAGTCTCCAGATCCAATCTATTTAGTAACGGACCCTAGCTTAATTGGTACCGGTGCCTGGATAGGACAAGGACCTACTCTAGCAATGATTATTCCTGCAGCATTCTACTCTCGCAAATTTAATCCTGCACAGGAAAACTACTCTACATTCGACAAGGAACTACTAGCAATTGTAGATGCACTAGAGCACTTCAGAAGTGAACTTAGCGGATGCACGTTCACCATCCTCACAGATCATAAACCTCTAGTTACATTTCTAATGCAACATGATCTAACTAGGAAGCAAGCTAGATGGCAGCAACTTATACACCAATTTCAATGCCATATTGAGCACCTAAAGGGGAACAAGAACGTGATTGCAGATGCACTCTCGGGAGTCTTTATAAACCTCTCTCTGGTCCCCACTCTCTCAGATTATATTCCTCATTCTATCGACTCTCCTCAAGCCTCTCATACCTTCTACAACTCGAATACCTCGTCTAGCTCCTCCAATTCAATTCCTGAATCTTTTAGGGTATCTCCAGCGAATTCCTCGCCTTCGATTTACTCTATTCCAGACCCTTCTGAAGTCATAATGTCTGCTGCAACTACCAGAGCCCAAGCCAAAGCCAAAGCCAAATCTCGCAGCTCTGGCTCTCCTCCTCTAGTCAACAATGAGAATCAAGCACCTCGATTCCTGTTAGCTCCTCCTCCAACTCGCCATGGATTTCCTGATAACAGTTCAGAAGATGTTATGCTCACTATGGTGGCTAATAATCCCATCTTTAAAACTCGTTCTTTGACTTTACCTCCACATAATCCCTATGATGAAGACTCAATCAATGCAGCAGGATATCGAGCAAAGCATGGACTTATGCATTGGACGACCTGTAAGGATGAAGGCTGTCATTTATATGTACACTCACATATGAATTAGAGAAGACCTCCCTCAAATGACTACTGTTCATACTGTGACAGAAGTGGTCACTATACTTATTCCTGCAGTATCTACCGAGTGGATCAGGAATACTTCAATAAAACGGCAACAGCAAAAGCCAACGCCTCCAGTAATCCTCCTCCTCCTCCCTCTCAAGTATTTTCCTCTCCTCCGCAAATGACTCCAGCAAGCTCATGCAATAATGAGAACTGGATATATATTAATAAGGGAAAAGGGAAGGCAGTAGAAATTGAGACAGACTCAGAAGAAGAGGAATTAACTGACCTCAAAGAAACTCTATCCCCAGTCACTCCTCTAGCACCAAGATGGCAGTCGATCTCTTCTACTAATTCTTATGCTTCTGACACTATTCCTGTTCCAACTCCCGACCCTACTGTGGACACAAACTACTTTGTAGTCCCATATTATGTCAATAAAGGCCCATTCAAGATCGAGTCATACCTTACCTTCAACTCCTCCACCAAACCCGATCAGGACTGTATCCCAGATCCTGTTACTCTCATCCCAAACGGCGATAATCTACACTGGCAGTGGCTATCTCACAATAGCTACAACAATCTCACAGACCAAGCCACATCATTAGGAAAGAGTACAAAGGAAATTCCTAATGTACTTCCTACCTACTCGCAATGGGGAAGGTTTTTGGCAGAAGGATATATTCAAGACCCTATATTTTCGAAGGTTATTTCTCCCCCTCTCCACAATGGGTATACGGTTAGAGATGGCATTCTTTATTATACCTACAATGATCAAGTACGCCTATGCATTCCTGATACTCAGCCATGCAATACCCTGATCAAGCCTACTCTCCTCGAAAGATACCATTCTGCTCTTAGACATGCTGGATTTTCCAAGACCTATCACGCCCTTTCTAGTAATTTCCTTTGGCCAAAGATGGGTAGAGATATTCATTTGTATATTCAGACATGCACTGTATGTCAAACTACAAAGAACTCTACACAATGACCTTATGGTCTCCTTCATCCTCTTCCTATTCCGAGCAAGCCATTCACACATCTAACTATGGATTTCCTGGCTCTACCACCTATCAAGACAATTCCCTCGAATTGTATTATAGACCACGTTTGGACCATAGTATGCAGGCTCATAAAATACACCATCATTATTCCTCTGGCAGCCGGTTATACTTCTCAGAGCCTGATCAACCTCTATATGTCTCAAGTCTACCCTTATTTCGGATTTCCACAAGACATAGTCACAGATCAGGACCCTCTCTTTACCTCATACACATGGAAGGATTTCTGTGCTCTCAATAATATTCATCAGTCCATGTCAACCGCCTATCATTCGGAAAGTGATGGGTAATCAGAGATTGCTAATAAGGCAATTTTGACGATTTTGAGAGCTAAGCTTCAGGAACATGGCGGCAGCTGGCTACCGGTCATCTCTCTCATTCAGGAAGCTATCAACAACTCCATTGATGTATCTAGAGGCACCACTCCTCATACTCTTGTCTTTCGATTCTCCCCTACCTATCAAGACACTCCAACCCATACTGATATTCCCACACCAAGACCAGATGGGCTATCTAATGCTCTATGGACAGCAGTACGACAAGAGTTGAATAGGAAGTGTGTAGATATGACAAGACAAGCTAACAAGAAGAGAAGGCCTAGCCCTGACTACAAGATTGGTGATCTCGTCAAAATTCACTACTCTGCCTTCTCTAGGGAATCTCAGTATTCTAAACTCTAACCTATCTTTCTCGGTCCGTATCCAGTCTCTGCAGTCTACCCGGATATCGACAACTATACTATTAGCACCCCACTAGCCTCCTCCGGACATATTAAAGTCCATACCTCTCTTCTCGCTCCTTGGCTCAACAATCCAGATCATCTCTTCCTCCAGCAGTCCTTGCCAAAGCCCGGTCCTGTTGAGCAGGATACTATAGACCCAAGGTATGTGTTTGAACGAATTGTCAAACACATAGTCAAGAAGAATGGTACAACTTTGTACCTTATCAAATGGGAAGGTTGGGGTGATGAAGATAATACTTGGGAACCAGTTGGAAATATTCCAGCTGATGCATTGCAAAAGTATTGGGAAAGTCTCTCTTGGACCGGTAAGCAGCAGAAGAAGCGCATCTATAGGCCTGGAGCTAAGCGATAGGTATAGTAGATATAGCTCAAGGTTTCTTTTAGGTATAAGTGTTATTAGATTCGTTTTTTTCTAACTCATGGCCTGTTTTCTAGTGAAGGATTTTCTAAGAAGGGAAGGATGTAAGGAATACATGTTTTTTCTTGTTTTT
Source organism: Terfezia boudieri ATCC MYA-4762 (assembly GCA_003788615.2). Taxonomy (NCBI): domain Eukaryota; kingdom Fungi; phylum Ascomycota; class Pezizomycetes; order Pezizales; family Pezizaceae; genus Terfezia; species Terfezia boudieri. The sequence goes on along the minus strand of ML121554.1, from coordinate 598,089 downwards.
ATCTCCTGTTTCCGCCCAGAATTGTTTTCTTATCTTTATGTTTTATTCCTGGTTAGGTAATTCCCTTGGACAGATTAGTATATGAATTACTCATATGTTAGTTATGTTCTCTTCAGCATGGTTTATCTTTCCTTTCCTCAGCTATTACGTGCTTTCAGTACGTCATAGGAATAGTCAGGCACTAACTATTCCTCCTCCTGTTCCAGCTACCTATTCCGGTCGGTAAGCTGATATTATGTTTATTATTTTGTTTCTTTCTATAGCCTTGTTTCTATTACATTCTCTGGTGTCATCTATGACACTAAACGTATCAATAGTGAGCCTTCTTGTATCCATAATGATCTAGAATCATTATGACTCTTGATGATTGTTTCTCGGATGAGTTCTTCTAAGACTCATCGCCTTAGGATTCAGTTTCTATAAAAGACCTGATTTCCGCGGCCTCTAGTTAGGATAGATCTCTTTCAGTACCTTCTATTCTAGCAACATCAGAATATACAAGCTACACTGGTAATATTCTTGTCTTGCCTCTTTACCCATGACCAGAAACCTCTCTCCTCTCTCCATAACTACACCCGCAGTTCGCTGCTTTCTAGGACTCCTGTATAGGACTTAGAGACAGCGTCAACTGCCTCTACCACATTAGTAGAGCCGTGCTCCCTCGGGAACACCTCTACTAACTTGGCCTATACTTATATTCTTGGTAGATTGGAGTTCTTTTTGGGTAATCTCGAGCGTAGCTTGTGTTGAATTCAAGGCTTACTAGGTTAGGGCGAGGTTAGTACCCAGTTCTTCTCCAATAGCATCAGTGGCTTCGAAGATGTTAATGATCTCCCAGCGGTACTAGAGTAATGTTGCTAAGTCTGTTGGGATCGGGAGGGCTCTCCAGGCTTGGAATCGGGCTCCCGGTAGTAGGTATGATTGCTGATCCATGTCGTATCAGCTGGTTGGGGGTTTATAGATCCAATGTAGTGTAGCGAGGGCACTGGGGCGCTAGGCTAATCGAGGGATATGACCACAGGAGCAAGGTGAGGCCGACACTTGCATACGAGGGGTTACGTGAGTGTGGAGAGAGGGGGGGTTCTTCCGGGTGTGAAGGCCACGACAGGGCAGAGGAATAAGACAAGGCGGAGGAGCAAGGCACAGCGGAGGAGCAGAGTATGGCAGAGGAGCAAGGCACGGCGGAGAAGCAGGGCATGGTAGAGGAGCAAGGCATGGTGGAGGAGCAAGGTACGGTGGAGGAGCAAGGCAAAAGGGGCGCTTGGGGAGATATACCAGGGGGTAGACCAAATACTGTATTGTAGATACAAGACGTTGGATGGGGTACATAATAACGAAGGAGAAGAGGGAAGTCTATATACATGAGCACTCTTAAGGCACCTGTCAAGATACTCAAGCTATAATAATAATATACCGAGGCTTCCTCTTAAGCTAAGTGAATTACCCATGAAACTGTGAACAAGCTAAGTAGACAACAGGCTAAGCGGACAACAAGCTAAGTGAACAACAGGCTAAGCGAACAAGCTAAGCAACGAACAAATACGAAACTGCGACGACGTAAGTAGCGAGGACAACAGTGTTGTGAGACGTAAGTAGCAAGGACAACGGTGTTGTGATACATACGGAGTTTATCCAAAAAACTGCTACAGATATTCAGATCATAGCAAATGCTATAGCTAACAGCCAGGCGCAACTATCGAACAATACCCAAATTGCCTTACAGCAAATTCAGAACCTCATTCTATCAAGGCAACAGCATAACATTCGATAGTTTGAACATATTGACCATAATCTTAACTACCTCAAGGACCAAGGGGAATGGTATCAACACCAATCAGATACACGATTTAAAGGGATTGAGAAGAAATTAATGACAGTAGAGCAACATCATCAGGCTCTCCAACCAAGACACCCTTCGATTAATACAGCACAAAGACTCGAGCAAGCAGCAGATAGAATGATACCACTACCACCACTGCCAGTACCATGACCGAGACCACGAGATCCTACTCCACCACCACTACATCCAGCAGGGTTAGGAATTTTTGAAGACAGACAGGTGGCAGGAAAAGCACCACCTCCGAATAAATTCAAGGGAAACAGAGAACATTTGGAAGGCTGGACACTTCAGATGGATAACTACTTCCTTATTACTCTCACTCGGAATGAAGATCAGAAGCTCATATATATTGGGTTATGTTTGGAAGGGAAGGTACTAGACTGGTGGAAGGCTAACCGGGTTAAGTATTATACTTGGGTATAGGTTAAGGAGGCTATAGCATTATATTACGAAGATCACTACTAATCGGACCGAGCATATCATGAGTTGGCAGGACTGAAGAAGACAGGATCAGTCTTTGACTACCTAACAGAGGTAGACCACCTGAATAATTATACTAAGCTGTCCGAGATGCAGGTCATTAATATTATCATCTCTAACCTCCCCCATAATCTCTGAGTTTCCATGGCACACTACGAAAACCTCCCCACCTATCCTGATCAGTGGAGACAGAAACTCATTGAGATAGATATAATTACCACCGAATTCCAAAGCCGCAACTGCAATGGCCCTTCTACCCAGCTAGCATCAGAAAAGCATACATTTGAGGAAAGGATAACACCTAGGGGTAGTGAACTTTCTACTACCAAACCCAATACAGAAGAAGTCCGAATACCATATGCAGTAAGAGAAGCAAGAATGCGGGAAGGGAGATATCTATCCTGTGGATATAAGGGCCATAAAGCAGCTGAGTGTAGAGGGAAAAGATCTGCTACTGAACCCCCCTTCTACAAACCTCCCCATAATAGCAACCAGGGGTCACTCAATAAGAAAGCTTGAACCGATAAGGATCACCTCAAGATTACTGAACTTGGTTCGGAAGAAGAGTCGGGAAATGAGTAAGGAGTTCGTCACCTACCGTCGGACGCACTACTAGGCACTCTTCTCTCTTGACGGTTCGGATTATGATTGCGGGGGAAGAAGTGGAAGCTGTGATAGACTGTAGAGCTAGTGCTCCAGTCGTAGAAAAAAGGATTACTATTAAGGTGGGTATTTGGAAAAGAGCTCGAGAAGTTAGGGTTAGGCAGGGGGATGGATCTCGGATTTCTGGAGGAAAATATATGGTTAATGCTAGGTTTGATATGTTGGATTCCTCTTCTCGGTTTTTGGGTAAGTTCAAGATGGATGCTGAAGTGTTAGATATTGGGAAGAAGGATGTTATCTTGGGATTATCTTGGTTGGAGGAAAATGGATTTTCGGTGGATACTCAGGACAGGTGCCTGAGGCAGGTCTCTACAGGTTTGGTCATTTCGTGTTCTGTCAGGTGGATTCCCTCTATTAAGATTTTGGATTTGGATTTCGAGCCATCAGAGGATGAGGACATTGTTCTTATCATTGACACCAGCAAACGATACTCTCGTTATGCATAGGTATTCTCCGCAGAACAGGCAGCTAGACTTCCTGAATATAAGACCTGGGACCACTATATCCCCCTCCAAGACCGAAGTATAAAGATACCTACCAGGGCAATCTACAAGACCATATGAGAGGAAGACGAAGCTTTACAAGCCCACCTCTAAGAAGATTTACCCTCTAGTAAAGCAAGACGCTCCCGCTCTACCACCGGTGCACCAATCCTATTCGTATACAAGAAGGATGGATCCCTCAAGATCTGTGTTGATTACCGAGCCCTCAATCAACTTACTATCCCAAACAAATACCCCCTACCACTTATCAGTGAATTATTAGATAAGACAAAAGGGGGCAAGTGGTTCACGAAATTGGACCTCAAGAATGGGTATAACCTCATTAGGATTACATCAGGGGATGAGTGGAAGATAGCATTTAGGACCAAGAAGGGACTATTCGAGTATACTGTTATGCTATTTAGGTTGACCAATGTACCCGCTACTTTTCAAGAGATGATGAATACGATCTTCAAGGATATGGAAGGGTGTATCTAGTACTTGGACGATATCCTCATCTTTGGAGGAGAGACTGAAGAAGAACATCAGCAGCTGGTCGAAAAAGTTCTCCAGCAATGCATCCAATATGGGTTGGCAGTCAACTTCAAGAAGTCCGAATTCCATGTCCAGGAGACCTTATTCCTTGGTCATATCATCAACGGTCAACAAGTCCGAATGGATCCCTCCAAGCTCGAAACCATGTCCCAATGGCCTATTTCCACCAAGAAGAAGGAGGTACAAGCATTCCTAGGCTTTGCTAATTATTACTGTCGATTTATTGCCAACTATAGTGCTAAAGCATGCCCACTAATCGACTTAACAAAAGACATTCCCTTTAGTTGGGGACATAAGCAACAGCAAGCCTTTAATGCCCTCCGAGAACTATTCCTTACAGCCCCCATCCTTACACAGTTTGATAAACAACTGGAGACAATTATGGAGACTGATGCTAGTAATCAAGCTATTGCTAGTATCCTCTCACAATACCATATTGTCAATGGAGGAAAACAGCTTCACCCCATTGAGTACCATGCAAAAACCCTCTCCGCAGCATAACGCAACTTGCCTATCCACAATAAAGAGCTATTTGTAATCGTAGATTGCTTCCGGAAATGGCAAGATTGGTTAGTAGGTGGTCAGGTGAACGTCTACACAGACCATCAAGAGTTACAGTACTTTAATACGAAGCAGAAGCTTTACTCCCATCAAGCTACCTGGTACCTCCGCATGTCAGAGTTCATCTATACTATTCACTATAGACCTGGACCAAAGATGGGAAAGCCAGATAGCCTGTCTAGATATTCAAGGGAAGAGAAGTCGGGTGTAGATACCAGATTTTTCGAAGATGGACAGCTGATGGTACTAGGGGAAGAGGATAAAGAGGATACCGAATACATTGAGATAGAAGGGATAGATATTGCGGGATGGGAAAAGAAGGATAGATTATGGGTTGTACCTCCAGAGTGCCAGTTAGAGCTGCTAAAGCAGCACCATAATAGTCAAGTGGCAGAACATTGGGGAAGATATCGTACTCAAGAGCTAGTGTCAAGGAACTTTATATGGGATAAGTGGCAGAAAGATATTACGAATTATGTGGCAGGATGTGCTAAGTGTCAGAAGGTAAAAGCAGACAGGCATAGCAGGCAAATGAAGTTGGTACCGATGCCAACAGGTGAACGCCCTTTTGAGGAAATAGCAATGCACTTCATTGGTGAGCTACCAGACTCAGAAGGCTTTAATGCAATACTAGTTGTTACAGACTGGTTTACAAAAGTACAGCACTATATTCCAGCCAAAACTACTTGGACAGCATTCGATGTAGTAGATATCTATATCAGTGAGATATGGAGACTCTATGGCCTTCCTTAACATATCACCTCTGACCGGGGTCCCCAGTTTGCCTCTCGATTCCTCAGGGAGCTAAACCAGAAGCTCAACATCACCCTCCGCCTCTCAACTGCCTACCACCATCAAACCGATAGACTTGCTAAACGAGCAGTCTAAACACTCAAGCAGTACCTCCACATCTACTGTCACAATAGGCAAGCCCGCTGGAAACGATGGCTGCCCTTAGCTGAGTTCACCTATAATACTACAGCCTATTCCACTCACAAATACTCTCTTTACCGAAGTCTCTATGGCTTTGACCCATGCACTATTCACCTCTCCGATAACCACGAATTCTCCTCCCTCACTGTAGAAGCATGGCTAGACCGAATAACTCAAATGCACAACCAAATTCATGATACCCTAAAGCAAATTAACCACAAATGTAGTGCTATTCACCTCAAGAAGGCACGCAAGTTTGCTATCAATTACTGGGTACTAGTTGACCACCAGAACTTGCAAATACGAGCTAGAAATAACCATTCTTTAACCAACAAGTGGATAGAGCCCTACAAGGTCATTGAAGCTATTTGTTCATATGCATATAGGCTCGAAGTTCCACAAGGCACACGATGACACAATGTTGTTCATGTTACCCTCCTCAAGGCATTCAGATGACGAGACGAGCCATAAGATATGGACGAAGATGAACCTAATGTCTTCGAAGTCGAATCCATAGTGGACTTATACAGAAATAGAGGAGTGGTCAAATACAGAGTGCGTTGGGTAGGGTATACTAAGTATAAGGAGACAGGGGAAACCTTTGACAAGTTGGATAACTGTCCAGAGGAGCTCAAGAAGTATCGAGAAAGGTTCCCCAATAAGCCACGAGATGAAAGAGATGTCGGAAGATTCAGACTTGTTTTAAGTTATGGATGAAGACATAGTACCTTTTACCCTCCTACTCGTCGCCTTTTCCCTGTAGGTTTTTTGGTGAGAGGTTTAGTTTTTAACGGCCATGGCATGTATGTGTAGGTACACCGGTCTTGTGGTGCCCTTAAATAGGATACAGGTATTGGTCGGGATGGTCAGTACCTAAGCCACCGGGGTTACCTGAGTTATTACTAATACTTGTCTTCTCCAGGGTCAGAAGGATTTGTATTTAGTTGAGGACAGCTGCCTTAAAATGGAGAGTAATGTTATGGCTCAGGTAAGAGACCTACCCTAGTTAGGGAATATCCTAATACCTAGTTATGGCTGCGGACTGATATGGCCTGATCAACTATACAGATGCAGGTAATATGTCCTGGATTGGACGGGTATTGGAGTAAGAAAGTGTGTGACCTCTAAATGCATTCTCATACATGTATTCTCTTCTATAATATTCCATATGGTTCTTATATTTGTTGTTCATATATTGTTATTGGTTGTATTAGGTTTCAGCTTCTATATATTAGCCTGACTGCAATGCATTGAAGTTTAGCCTGCCTAATCAATGTAAGTCAGCCTGCGTAGATCCTAATCGAGAAGGAACTTCCCAGTTAGGCAATACTAGGCTGCAACGCTACTACTCTGCTTTAGGAAGTGTCATCTAGATCTGATAAGGATTTATCAGATCAACACTTCTATATAAGCTACCGCTTTTACATAGTTAATAGAATAAGACCCAAGCAGTGTTCTAAGTCTCATATAGCTTTACTCTTATTGAGTCCAAACTATACCCGAGTTATAACTGCATTTATACTTATCTCCACTTCTACCTATCGAAGATCCCGAAGTATTCTTGTAGTTACAGCTCGCCTGTAACACTGACTGTCTAGATTTCTTAGACCATTCTACCTAGTGAGGACTAGGTTCTTTGCCTTTCCTTTTCCTATCTTCCTCACTATCATCTGAATGTGACTTATCTCTATAAGATCCAGATCGAGGGTCATCTCCTCCTGCTGCTGTCCTATCAGCTCTTCTTCTAGACAAAGGCTTCTTCTTTTTGCCTTTATCAAGACTAGCTTGTAAGTTTCTATTTTCCTTTTTCAGTTGTTTTATTATTTCAACTACTCTGAGTAATTCCTCAGATACCTGTTCAAGTCCTAGTTCTTCTATTTCTGAATTACTTTCCTATTCTGTTCCTTTTCCAGCTTCTATTTCTGGCTCTAGTTCTAGTTCCTTTTCCTTACCTTTTCTGGTAGGAGATTCCTGGATTGCTTGGAACTGAACTACTGGTTCTATCAATTCTGGTGTTTCCAATTCATACAAATTTTCTAAAGTCATATATTGTTTTATCTCTAGCTAATAGGTTGCTATCCATGATATTCCTTTTACTGGATTGTACATGGGATCTACCCAATTCTTTGTTGTTGTATACTTTAATTCCAGATCAATAGGTATATCCTTGTCTAATTTCCCTCTATTCTAGTATATCATATACTTAAAGGTAGCATCCCAGAATATTTCTGTTTCATATTCTGATATCCTAAAATAGTTCAATTGGTTATAGATGTATGCTTGCATCAAATTTCTTTCCCAATCTTTCTTATGTTCCCTCCAGTATGCATTTGATGCTGGTGGAGTTGTGAACTTTATTTTTGGGAGATTTCCTTGAGGTTCTAACTCAATCTCTACTTGGGCTTTATCTTCTTTAAGAATTTCTTTTCCTGTCTTAGGAACTTTTTTTGGAGTATTAACTAACTTCTTTTTTAATTCTTCCAGTTCCTCAGGAGTTATAGCATTTCTCCTGCCCCTTCTCCTAGCAAGCATACCATCACACTTTCTTGGTATTGTAAACATGTCTGTTAGGTTTTACACTACTGATTCTCTTGACTCAGTCAAAACAATCCTTTCCTCCTCTAGGCTAAATCCTGATGAAGAAGAATCTATGTCCTATAACACTCCTTCTTCTCCTGCCTCTACCTGTTCAGATACTAGGTTTAATAGAATGCCTAGGAAGAGTCTGAAGAGGAAGAGGGTTACCTTTGTGGATGAGATTGTGTTGGGAGCTGGGCTTCCAACTAATAAGAGTATGAAGATGAGGTGGGCTAACAGAGGTTGGTCTACTAGGTACCTTTGCTCTTTCTAGAGAGAAAACTACAGACAATGTCTTTGTTTTACCTGTTATAAGAATAGTAGGTTCTTCTTTAAGCTGAGTTTTGACTGGGGTTGGGAAACTCTCTGGTATCTTGATGTGGAGAGAGAGTGTTTTTACACTAATGGTAAGTCCTTCTCTAGTAATTCCTTTGCTTTCCTAGAGTCTTGTATTGACTTCTACTTTCTCCACTTCCTTAGAGCTAGGTAAAAATCCCTTTTACTCTTCTAGGACTTTTGACAGGTCCTAGACTTTTGAGTTCAGGTGATTTTTATTTCCTTTCCTCTCTTTATGTAGGTAATGGCTACTGGTGGAAATATAACTTTGTTTTTCCTACTTCTTGGTTACTACTGGAGACTTGTAGGCTTATTATATTACTACTTTTAGTAGGCTTATTTCTTGGTTGCTATTGGTAATAGACTTACTTGCTACTTGTGGTAGGCTTATTTGCTGACTGTCAGGCTTTGTGCTACTGTACCTCTTGTACTATAGGCTTACTGGTAGGTAGTTTATACTCTGGTAGGTATAAACTCTTTGCTGATTTAGGTAAGGTTGATCAGGCCTTTCTTAGATAAGAATCTAAGTTCTTAGGTTAAAAAAATGTAATGTATTGTAGGGGGATTAGGATAATCTGATAAGATCTGATCTGATTAGATAAGATAAGATCTTAATCCAGTTATCTGTAATTAACAAAATAGATTATAAGGTAAACAATAGCTACTACTAGTAGAAATATATATATACTAGTAGTAAGTATATAGGTGATAATCTTATATATATGTAGTATAAGATAGAAGTTATGGAGTAATAAGGCTTGTTCGGTTATTTAGAGCTTAAGGGGGAGGATTCGATCTTTAGTCGCTACTTCATACCGATGATACGGCTATGTAGTTTTGTTGAGCGGGGAGATGATTCGATCTAAAATTTTTCGAACCATTTAAAGCTTAGTAGGTCTTCTAGAGGAGGGTACGAATATTCGAGCTGGAAGGAGGAAGGTACTTTTAAGTGGGGCAGAAGATATAGAGAGAGGAGCTTGGACGTAGTTGGCTGGGAAATGGTCCCGTTTAAGTTAGAGGTGGAGGAGGCTAATAATAACTTCTGCTTGGACTCACCCTTTAACTGCTCTAACAACTAAGGACAAAAACACCTGCATGCGAACTTATGGAACGAGCAACCTATCCTATACTGTTCGTATGAACCTTTGGACGACTGGACAAAAACTTACGTGCACCCCAACCACCTCCATAACCTCCCCAAACGTCATGGGTAGATCAGGACGCTCACGCGTATAAAAGAACCAAGAGATGAAGTAATAATCAATATCTATTAAGCTGAGACTTGGCAAAGAAACGAATGAAGGAAATACCAAGGCCGCTACTACCACCATAGAGCTATAGGAGCTGAGAGTCACCAATCAAGACTACCCCCACGAGTCTCCTCCCAGGACGACAATACGTGATTAGGAATCGAAACAGAATTACTGAAGTGACCCAGAACAAAACATAATTTTTTCCCTTAATCGAGTATCAAGAACGACTGAGAATATAAGAACGAGAACGAGTTATAATAGTACGAAAGAATCGTGCTTCAAATCGAAAGAGTAACGATTCTCCCCGAAACCAACGAGTAAGGTTAAGCTCATCCGAAATTGAGGCTAAGGTCCCGAAAGAGACGTAATCTTGGATCGCGTAAGACCTTCAGGTCTAACCCAAAGAAACGAATCCAAGTTCATCCCATATATGGATGATCATGGGAACAAACATCTAGCGAGAATACACCACCCTTGTATTCAACGGCCGTATAAACTGAACTTCAGTAATACTACGAACAGAAATCGACCTCAAATGCTCTTAACGACCGAAGATAACCACGGTAAGAAAACGATATCAGCTTGCGGTCAGATCAGACCGGACCCCTAAGCGGTCGGGGAATTACAGCCTAAGCTGAGGTAACTGAATCTTGGACGAACATCACAGAATCGCATTGAGCTACAAGACAGAATTTTAGACGATCCTAAGCGATAGATTCTTAGACGAGAACTGACACAGTTTTACTAGAAGAGGTCAATAAACAAGTGAGATCATGAATCAACCTGTTATCGAGCTAAATGATAGACAACTGTACCACTAAATAGAACAAAGACAAGTGAGGATTACTGGAACAAATACGGATGAGCAAACTGGAACCAGAGCGGGTTCAGGGGAGGCTGGAGGATTGGGCATGTGGACGAGCTAGACCAGTTAGGGCGAGAAGAGGTCATGAACTTGGAAATGATGGAGGGCGAATTAGGATTCTTGGGATTGATGAGCGTTGTATGGAGTGTGGGAGTGTTCAGGATCGGAAGTATGATAACCATCAAGCGTAATCCCAAGTAATATGGGACGTGACGGAGTTAGGACTGAGTGGAGAGACATCTCTTAATCATATCTACGATGAAGTAAGGGGATACCTTACTCTCTCTGTCTGAATTCATTCATCTCTATCTATATTAGTTATATTCTCAAGATGACCAATTAGATAATCACGGAAACCA
>ML121554.1:558742-584000 GCA_003788615.2 Terfezia boudieri ATCC MYA-4762 | reverse complement strand
CCGAGTTTGCAGTATTGGGATGCTAGTTGACCTGAGTGTTATGGTAACGGAAAGGGAGACCTATATGAGCTATGATTTTCCAACAATCATATTCCAACCAGCTAGCTTAGTTACATGGAAGGTAAGTTCTTCCATATGTTGGTCTATAGTTAGCTTCAAGGTACACGTATGGGTTATTTGTCCTACAAGAGAACGTTTTCCATCTGCGAGTACAAGGTTCTCAGGCTTAGGTTTCAAGTCAAGAGGCAAGTTCAGGTTCAAGGCATAATCAAGATCGATAAACTGGGAGCTAGCTCCCGAGTCTACCATGCAGGTTCTAGAAAGGTTTTCATTGATAAGACATAGTAAAATAAGTGGATCATCAGACTTCAAATCATGAATAACAGAAAGTGCAGAGATAACTAAAGTAGAAGCAAGACGCCATTGACAAGCTAGTCGTTTACGAGACTTGCGAGAAACTACAGGTAAAACATATCCAGTTCCCTCGAGATGAATTTCCACCAAAGCAGAAAATAAGTTAGAACTAACAAAAGAAACAAGATCATAAGAGATGGCACCAAGATGCACCCTGGCGCTCTTTGAACTGCCATCATTATTCAAAGAGTGCTCTAGTTTTTTGGAACCTCGAAGAGAGTCTGAGGTTTGGGAGTAGTAGTAGTATCGAGAGGGGGTGGAGCAGTGCTAGCAGTAGCTAGTTTTTTGTTTTTGGTAGAAATAGGGCAGTTTGTAGCCCAATGACCCACATTTCTGCAATACATGCAGAGTCCATTTTCACGATGATGCTTGCGGATATCATCAGTAAGGGAACCTCTTTTCCGAGAAGCTGAGAGGTCCATTGGTCCAGGAGTAGTTCCAACTGAAGTAGAAGGAACAGAAGGTCGGGAGGTGGAAGTGGGAGTTTGGTAACTAGAGCCTGTAGTCTTAGAAGGGTTCTGGTTCAACATCTTAGCCCTATTATCCAACTTAATGCAAAGTTGGGCAAATTTATTGAAGTCTTCAGGAGGTGTAGCTTGATAGGAGAGTGCGATGCTAAGTGCTTGGTTTGCCCCATTCGTGAAGAAGGAGATTTTGGTTCAGTGGTCCAAACTGAGGGCAGCAGCATATGTTGCGAATTCAGCATAGTAAGTGGAGCAGTCTTTATTTCCTTGCTTGAGAGTAAGGAGTTTTCATTCTGCGGTAGCATGGGCATCAGGGTCATCGTATGCATTCTTTAATGCTGTTGCGAATTCCTCATATGAATCGAAGTCGATCAATCCCATAGTTCGATCAAGATGAGATTCAAACCAGTCAGCTGCAGACCCTGTTAAATAAGATGCCGCATAGGCGATTTTCGCTGCTTCATTATTATATCGTGTAGGGTCGGATGAGAATACTAATGAGAGTTTGATTATAAATCTAGTGAACTTGGATCTAGTACCATCAAAGTTCTCTGGTTCATGGAGTTTTAGAGCTCGGGAGGATATTGATGCGGAAGTAGAGCTTGGAATTAAACTAGAAGCTGTAATTCCATATTCGTATCCCCTATTGTAATAGTGTCAACAACATTCCATAGTTGTAGAAGTACCTGTAGCAGGGATATCAAAATTAGTAGGAACTCCTCGTCCTGATCGTATGCCTTCATCAAATGCTCCATGGATCCAGGAATAGAAGGAAGTGGGGGTTCCTGTTAGAAGGATAGGGAAGACAGTAGGGGGTGCTGGAGGAGTGTCTCGGAGAATTGATGCCAAGGTACGCCATTGATCATCGTCAGATGGTGGTACCTGCTATTGTTGCTATGTAGTGGAAGACATTTTTGCGTAGTGGAGACTATAAGGTACGCAACAAAGTGTAATGAACCCTAACCCGAACTACCAATAGTACGAAGGGCGGGACTTGTGAGGGTGTGAGGAACATTGCGAGTAGTTAGGGATCCTAGGATTAAGCGGGAGGTAGTAAAGGTTCAAGTACTGGAGAAGAGCGGGATTGATCAGATCGAGCAGGTGTATAGATTAGGAGGTCGGAGGGGACTTGGGCGAGACCAAGGTCAAACGAGTAGGCATAAACAAGGTCAAGATTAGGGACGTAAAAGTCTGTGCTACGCTCAAGAGATAGAAGATCGATATATTGTGAACAACTAGGTACAGTGGAGTAAACAAGTTGTTGCGTGAAGAAGAAGAGAGAAGGGAATTAGACAGGAGAAACTGGTTCCTTTTATAGGAATCCAGTATCATTCAAGACTCATAATTTTCATTAGAAATTCTGGGTTAGAAAGTATAAAGAATGAACTAGAAGATTTGTGCGTGAACTAGAAAACCATAGAGTTCCGACAAAATTTTCTATTCCTCATGATATGAATCTACTAGGAGGTTCTAGTAGATTCCCGAATAAGCGAGTACCTAATCTGGACTTCCGGGATGCGGTCGGTTGTCATGCAGGTCAGGGCTGGGATCGGGGTTCGAGTTACTGGAATTGGAATAGCAACCAAAGGGCCAGCAATAGCATGGTAAACTCGTACTGAGTCAAGATCATATTGAGCCACAAGTATATATGAGTTGGCAAGTGTATGAGTTGCCAATACAAAACAGGGGCCGGAGGTTCTTGAGACAAGGGTAAGGGTTGGTTTATAACACAGTGGCAGTACTCAGTCTTTGACTTATACATGACTTGAAATCACTAACAATTATGACTTAACATATGAGTCATGTGAAATACATACATCAATAAGGCAGACAGCCTAATGTTTTGGGTGCTTGTTGAGATTAACATAAGAAATTATATAATTTGTAGAGTAGAGGGTTATTCAGGGTAACTGACTAATCCACTTCCTTACAATTTCATAATCAGTAATCTACTAAATACAATTATGTCTATCTATTCCTTAATGCACGGGATTATAAGCTTGCCTAGTTTTTTTCCCCTTAGTAAGATACCCAAAACTAGAATTGATGAATTCTTTCAGGATAATCTTTTACTCAGATCACCTACCAAATGTCTAATATCAATTCTTTCTTTCAAATTAGGATATATATTGTAGAAGTAAATTGATAAATAGTTGACAATCCTGTACAGGCAATAAGATCAGTTTAATATATATTACATCCTAAGTTGGATTTCTATTACTATAATATAATAGATTGTATCAAATATCTATTGCAGTAGAGAGCATATGTAGTATATATATATTGGGAACCAGTCAAGTTCTTCAACTTAGATAATAAAAGAATATATTCCAAGATAAATATAGGATCATAGTAGTGGGATCAATAGGTATACACTCTACTTAAGTTACCCTACTATGGCTCCTTGCTTATGTCTTATAGAGATTTATTTTCATCAGCTCTATACTAGTCTATGTCCTGTTGGTATTGAATCAAATACATCTGACCAACTCCTTCAAAGATAAGAAGTTATAAGTAGTATATATAAGTATTAGTAATATCAACTCCAGTATATATAATAAACTATTAATATATATCTAGATTCCAATTGTCCTATTACCTATTCCTCCTAAATGTCTCAATAAAATTCTAGGAAACTCAATGGAAGCCTAAGAATTAGATGCCCTTTAGGTTACCTACAAAATCCTCAGTTCTATTCTCAGTCCCCTATCTGATGCTGGAAGTCAGTAAGGGATTGAGATAGTCTGTTGTAATGAATAGGTATGCACATGCATACCTAGCCTCTTTGTATGGTTGGCAGACCATATAGAGAATATCATAATCTAGAGTATTCTTTCAAATCAATACTCAATCTATATTGCCCCTTCCAATAAATTTGGCGACCTTTTAGACATACTATATAATATATAGCAACACTCTTACAATACTACTATATACCATAAATCTAATCTACAAGTCTTAGAATCCAACAGTATCAAGAGGATTAATAATACCCTTTAGTATATCCCCAACTGTAAACCTCATACTCTTTTTTGTGCAGATACCTTACATATACTTCTTCTAAGGATGCTTACCTACCTTATGAAATAGATCTAAGAATTCCTAGAGCATGTCGAGTGTCTTACTGTGTTCAATTATATTTGGTCTTAATTACTCCCCTTCCTGAAGTTCATGAGGCCAAATAAAGCCTACTAGTCTATCTCTTAATAGCAGAGGAAGGACATATGAAATTTACTATGAGTACTTCTAGTAGTATTCAGAGCTGCACTTAGTAGGTGAACTGACATCCCAGCTATGGATACCCAACATAAATCATCTTGTTACAAGGCAATATTATATGTTCAGTATTTGATCAACTTTATTCTAATTGTCTAATTCAAGGTATACATATCAAGGACTATACAATTAATAAGGGATTACCTCCAAGACTTCCATAAATATAAAGAGGTGTTCCTTCCGTTCTAAGCACTAAAGTCTACCAAGGCTGTAGTAAAAGTAGTATCAAAAGATCTATATACAAAATATCTTTAACTACTCGTGATGAATAATATATCTACAGGAACCCTATTGAAATACCAAAAGCTCTAAAAGGAGCTCTACCTAGAGACTGAGGAATTAGTAAATAACATACTAACGGGGGGAGCTCATTACAATTTCCCTAAAATGAATTTGATTTCATACTTTATAGATTAAATAGCTAAATATGGATCTCTTTCTTAATCTTCAACAGAAATCTATAAGGCCTCTCAAAGATGTATACTGGTACAATAATCATATCAATGCAGTAGTCCAAATTATTTATACCTATATATGAGCTCATAATTTTACTATCCAATAGTAGACTACTAAACTTTTACATATATCCAATGAAATATATACTATCATTACTCTCCCATAACTGAGTTTATATCTGGCTCAAGATGCTTACTTTAAGCTCACAAGAACTAAATTGTTAGGACTACTAACAATTATAGATATATATAATCTTGTGAGTTTACAGACCTACTACCAACTTACTAATATATTAATACTTATAGGTAGCTATCTCGAACAATACTTTTACTACCAATCATCTAATCTTACAACTGACATTGCCCATCTCCCGAATATCTCACTTAAGGTATTTGTCATGCTTTAAGTCACTATTCTAATATTCAATGATAATAGCTATATTATATACTATCTACAATATACTAGAGATAAGTTATTCTACAATCAAGACTAAGGAAATAACTAAGTATTTATTTAATATCAGTAATCCTCAGCAAGTAAAGTTCTCAGTGAGCTTGATAGAAGAGTTCCTGCCAAACTAAATGTATTGTTTAAACTTCAAGATATTACAACTAAACATACTTACTACCTTACTCATATTTCATTAATGACAATAGTCGGATTATTAATACCAGATAGTTTAGAAGGCATAGTGCATGTTAGGATCCTATTCCAAAATCATATAATAGCAATTGGAAATATAGAAGGTATAGTCCATCTAGTACTAATTCATAATAAAGAGCTTTTTATAGGAAACAACTATATTAATATACTTGAAATGATATATATGAGAGCAACTAGAATAGATATAGATAGTAGAAGAATAAACTAGCTTAAAAATATATAAATAAGTTTATACAGATATTCTTTGAAAATTTATATCATAAATAATATCTAGAAAGTAATATAGATAGACTAGATTATCCAGTAGAAACCAGAAAAATCCAATACATTGGGTGGAAGATATGCATATAATATATATCAGGTAGAATAGAAACAACTAATTTACGTCCAATAGCTATTGCTGTCACTAATTCCATCAGGATTGTAATATAACATAGTGGTGTATTCAGATGTACAGGATATATAGGATACAAGCTTATGTCCAGATGTATTAGTAGTGCATCTGACACCAATTTTTTCTTACTAATATTCTACCTATAAGGAATCCTTATACTAGATATACTGACTTCTTATGGGGCTCATGGGACTTCAATCGACAAACCAAATTTAGTAGTAGGAGGAAGGTATAGAATACCTCTACTAATCCTCATACTAAGAAAATTCAGAAAATAAATAGGAAATTGCTTAAACTGCTGCTATTATGGGAGGGAGCTAAAGATTGGAGGTAACAAAAAGTAATTAGGATATTTAAAGCTGAGATTAAAATATAGAAATACACTATAATTATTGAGAGAGCAATTGGTATACAAAGAAACCAGTTAATAGATGTAGAAAGTATAAAATTTAAAGAACAGATATAAAGGAATTGTGAGATTATATTTGTCTACAAGAAGACTTATATTCTATACAAATAGTATTAGCTGTCAGATAAGCAGAAGAGATTTTACTTGGATTTGAAGGAGCAAGAAGAGCTTCCTGATTTTCAAATTCCTAAAGTGGAATTGGAAGTACTAGCAGTAATAGTATAAGACAACCAGACTATAGTATAACTCATACTGCAGTTTGCTATAGTAATTAGTATTGTACTTATCAATTGCTAAGCCTATGGCAGATATAATGAGCAAACCAAATATAAGCTAATAGTATAGGATAGAGTATTAGCAATACCTCATCAAAGTCAGACTAAACAAAAGAAATTACCTGTAAAGTATATGGACAATTATTTAAGTAATGAAAAGTTTAGGGCTAATATTGAAGAGGTAAGTATATTCTCTTATACTTATTCTAAATTAGAGAACTTCACTCACTATTACTCGATAGAACTACGATGATAAATCTAATAAGCAAGATAATGATAAGAATACAGAGGTATGGCATAAATAGAAAGCTTCAGAGAGTTCTTTGGAAGAAGAAGAAGAAGTGCAACTAAATAAATCCAATTCTAATGAAGAGAGAGCAAAGAAATTGGTCAGGACCAAAATAATTGAAGGACTTTTATTAAGTGATATAGAAGATAATTACTATAGAGACACAATTGAGGAGAATAATAGTAAAGTCAATATATAAGTAAGTCAGGCAATTTATTATATTTGTTTTTTACTATCATAGATATAGTACTTCATTATTTCTGAACCAACTTTATAAAGTTGAATTATACATACAATTTGTTTATTTATTTTCTTCGATTTTAAGGAGTATAATTATTGCCCTGCTTGAAAACAACCTAATATATGTTAGTTTTTTTCTCTCTTTATTTATACTAAAGCTGCTAACTAATAACCAAATTAGTAGAAATATTACTTTTGAGCTCACTAGTCTGCTTTCTACCAACATAGAAGATAAGGACTATAGGGACTCAATTAAAGAGGTTCATAGTGAGGTCAATAAATGAGTATATATAAGAATTTATTTTATTAGGTTTTTTACTGTTACAGATCTTAAATTTGTCATAGATCCTGAATTTGTTATAGATCTCGAATTTGTCATATATTTAGAACTTGTCATAGATATTATACTTTATTATTTCTGAATGGATTATATAAGGTTGAATTATACCTATAATTTGTTTATTTGTTTTCTTTGTTATAGTTGTCTAGTAGCTGATTTTAAGAGGTATTATTATTGCCTCTCTTGAAAAACGACTTGTTTGTTCTTTCTTTTATTCATACTAAAGCCACTAACTGATGACTAAGCTACTAACTAATAACCAAATTAGTAGATATAGAGATAGATAATGAATTATACTTTATTTTTGAACTCATAGTCTACTTTCTGACTCTCACATAACTAACAAGATAATATATATACAAGCAAGCTTACCTTTCTGGAATCCTTTACTACTATAGATAGTCAATACTTACATACTTAATAGTTAGGACAAAACAGCTAGTAAAAAATATTAAGACTATTGGGCTAGCAGCAATTAAGACTATTGTACCCTTGATAATTAAGGTTATTATGGCCATAGTGACAGGATTATTGAAGAGGACACTGGCCTCTGCCATAAGATTATAGAGTGCACTTGTCTTTAAAAAGAAAAAGATGAACTAAAAGTATAAGAACTTCTGAGCTTAACTCTATCAGTTAAATATAATACTAAGTGCCTTGTCAATATCTATTATTAGGCAAATGAGGTGACAATAGACTAGTATAGAACTAATTATGCTAAAGATGATATTCTAATAATTATGTTGAGAGATTATACAGAATATCAACAACCAATACAATACCTTTTCTCTAATACTCTGGAGATAGACTAATGTTAAAAGGATTGGTATTATCATAACCAATACCCTGTAAGAGGCTATGGATAGATATATATATGAATCTTTTACAAGTTATAAGTTATTTCTCATAAATATTAAAGTTTTAGAGTAATACTAACCTTGACTATACAATAGCAATCAACTTGTTTATAATACAGAGTAAGGATAGAAATCTACTATACTAAATGATTCTGCAAAGGGATATAAAGATATAGTATTGAATAAAAGTAAATCAGCTATGTGAGGGTAATATAATAAACAAATCTGCAACTCTAATACTTCAACTAGCAGCTGGACCACATCTACCACTATAACTACTATAGCTATCATATCTACTACTATGCCTACTATACTTACTACAACTACAATAACTACTATAACCACTATGACTACTCACACTACTCATACTAGTAGTACTACTACTAGTTATACTACTACTACTACTACTTGTACTATAGCTACTACTCATATCAGGACAAGTAGCTATAAGATCTCTTACAACAACTAGGAATGATTTTTCTTTATCATTATCTATTCTATTATTATCTTGGCTATTATCATCTTTATTATTATTATCATTATTATCTTTGTTATCATTATCATTATCATCTTTATTATTGTTAGAGCTATTACCATCTATTGTATAGTCTCTATTTATTGCTCTCTCCCTATTGGCTACTCCCTCCTAATTAGTTACTCCCTCTCTATTAGCTACTTTTTTCCTATTTGCTGCTCTCTCCCTATCTACTACTCCTATCTTGTCTATTGCTCTTTCTCTATTTGCTACTCCCTTTCTATCTACTACTTCTATCCTATGTACTGCTCTCTCTCTATTGGCTGCTCCTGTCCTATCTGCTACTTTCTACCTATCTATTACTTCCTTATTCCTATTGTCTACTCCTCTATTCTAGTCATCTGTTCTTTTATTCTAGTTAACTACTCCTCTGTCTTGATCATCTTATCTGTCATAGTATAACTTTGAATTTTAGGATATTTTTAACTATATTTATTTTATTTTATTTTATTTGGTAGTTAATTTATAGGTTTTAATTAGTAATTGGGTTAGTGTATAAGAAAAAAAGTAGGATTGAGTTTGGAAATAAGGAATTATAAGAAAAACATTACAATTTCATGACAATATTAGCTTCTGTAATAATGAGATAATTGTATAATGGGATTATTGGACAATTACATGACAATTGTTATAATCGTCTCTTCTCAGCCTAGTCTAACCTTAATATTATTATTTATTATTCCTTCTAGTATTACCTGCAACTCAGGTGATAATATTGTTATCTCAGCTCCTAAGATAAGAGGTCTTGGGAACTTTATTTCTTCCAGTGGCCTTAGCCAGGAAGGAAGCCTATATATATAGCTTACTCTCTCTGCTCTCTCATTATATCCCTATCTAATATCTTGTATACCTAATACAAGATCTTGCTTCTCTCCCTGCACTAGTGCACCTTCCTTATGTACCTCATCTTACCTTGTCTTAATCTCTGCCTTCTGTCTTCTACCTCATTTGTACCCTTTGGCCCCTTAGCACCTTATGCTGTATTATACTATATTGAATCTACCTCGACTAACTAATATGAACAATATGAACCTTGATGAAAATACCTCACCTCTAGAGACTAGGTTTCAAGCCTAGTAAGCTCTACCAATCCCTTCCGAGCTCAGCAACCTCATCACATACCACTGCCAAATCATCAATATCTTTCTTACTATCAATAACCTAGCTAAAGAGTAGTGTAATGAGCTCACCCAGGCTCAAAACCAGCTCACCCAGGCTCAAAACTAGCTGCAGGCTGCCAAGTATCAGATCACTCTACTTTGGGAAGATGCTATGGAAGACAGATTGACCATGTGCAAGATGTCTCACAACTAGGCTGCCACCCAGGCTAGAATCTCTGCAAAAACCCCAAAGACCCCAAAGACCCAAGATCTACCAGCCTCCTCTAAGTTTGATAGGGATCGAGTCAGGCTTAAGACCTAAAGGAACTCAGTCTACCTCAAGCTTAATAGAGATACTGTGAAGTTCCCCTCCACCTTGCATAAGCTTACATATATCTATGACCTTCTCAAAGAGAAAGCTATAGACCAAGTACAACTATATGTCAAGGAAACTGGTATTAATTTGGCAGATATTCCTACTCTACTAGCCATTTTAGATTGAGCCTTTAGAGACCTAGACCCTATAAAATAGCCACCTGAGCCCTAGAGGGCCTAAAGTAAAAAAACAGTAAACTCTTTACCTATGTTACTGAATTTTCTCGATTAGCAATCGAAATCAACTGAAATAATGATGCAAAACTGGATTAGTTCAAAGAAGGCCTAGCCTTTGAGTTCAGGCAGGCCCTAATATACTATTCAACAACTACCACCCTCATGACTTCATAGACTAGGTGAGCAGGATAGAGGAACAATTAGCTAGACTTTGAGGCTACGCAAGAGCCTCCTCCTCCTCCTTTTCCTCTACTGCCTATCCATACCAATTACTAAGCCAACCTTCTAGTAAACCTACTAACAAGCCTACCCACTCCTCATTTGTGGCTGGAAGAGCTACCCCTATAGACTTGTTTTCAGGAAGACTCTACTTGACATAGGAAGAAAGAGACTACTGATATATAAATAATCTCTGTATTACTTGTAGTAAGAGGAACCACTTCATTGTAGCCTACCCTCTTCGAAAAGCCCGTACTCTGGCTATGGATACTATTTCTAACATCCCAGTACCCCAAATCAAGGAGGTTGACAAGTCCGAAAAAGCTCTGTCCTTTTCTTAGTTATTGATACTAGTAAGGGACCTATCCTAAGCTACTTATCTCTATCTTTATCTATATTTTCTATGTATTCTACTTCTTCTATTGTTGATGAATCATATTTGTTTAGAGAGCATTTTATTGTATTTATCATTCTCAAAATCAATAATAATAGAATAATTACCATGTTAGCTCTTATAAATTATAGAGCTTCAGGGATTGCATTCATTGACCAGGCCTTTGTCAGTAAATTCTCTATACTCACATCCAAGCTTAAAACCCCTTGTATCCTAGATGTCATCAATAGTTAGTCCATCTCTTCTAGCAATATCACTAATATTGCATGCATACCTACTCTAGTTGGGAATTACTCTAAAGCAAAGCTCCCATTGTTTCTAATAAAACTCAAATACCTGATTGTTCTTGGAATCCCTTGGCTTAGAATGCATAATATATCGATTAGCTTTAGCTTCTATACCTTGCAGTTCAATAGCTAATATTGTAAAAAGTATTGTGGGAATCCAAAAGCCACTATCACTAGGTTATGTATCTTGCCTACTGTGATAATCTACTCAACCTAGGTAGTATACCTACCTGTGCATCTTAATTCCAATACCTCTATGCCTTCAGTTTCCCCTATACCCCCAGTTTCCCTCATGCTTCCAGTTCCTCCTCTCCCTTCTGTGCTCCTGAGTCTCTAAAAACCTCTAAATGTTAGCTTCATTAGGGCAGAGGCTTTCACTTACCTGACTAGAAGGCACAAGCTGAAGGCTTATACCTTATCTATATATATGGTAAACCTGGAAATCAATAAGATATGGCCTAAGGAGGAGTAGAAGGCTATGGTCCTAAATGAATATCACAAGTTTATTGATTTGTTCTCCGAAAAAGCCATGGAGAAGCTGGTACTCTACTAATTATATGACTATACAATTTCACTAGTAGAGGGTAAGACCTCCCTCTATAGACTTCTCTATGGAATGTCTCAGTTAGAGTTGAAAGCTTTGAAGAAATACTTGGAGGAGAACCTCAACAAGAGCTTCATTTACCATAGCTCCTTACCAGTAGGTGCTCTAGTACTTTTTGTAAAGAAATTAGATGACTCTCTCTAGTTATGTGTTAATTACCAGGGCCTAAATAAGATAACGGTCAAAAACAAGTACCCTTTACTATTAATCTAGGAGATATTAGCTAGACTCTCTAAAGCTAAATAGTTCATTAAACTGGATTTGAAAGGGATATACAACCTGATATGGATTGCTGAGGTGAAGAAGTATAAAACAGCCTTTCAAACTGGTTATGGCTATTTCGAATACAATATTATACCCTTCGGCCTAACCAATGCCCTAGCCTTTTTCCAACACTTTATTAATAATACCCTACGAGACTTCTTGGATATATTCTATATAGCTTACCTCAATAATATCTTAATTTATTCAGATACCCTTACAAAATATAAGATTCATATCCAGTAGGTATTGAAAAAGCTGGAGCAAGCCAGATTATACCTTAAGCCCAAGAAATGTGAGTTTTATATATAGAAGATTAAGTATCTAGGGCTAATCATTACCATGGAAGATATTAGGATAGACCCTACCAGGTTACCACTATCTAGTGCTAGGAAACCCCAGCAAATTATAAGGATATTTAGGCCTTCCTACAGTTCACCAACATTTACTGATAGTTTATTCTATAGTATTCCAAGATTGTAGCCCTTCTTATAGCCTTGACAAAAAAATGACCGACACTTTGACTAGAATCTAGAAGCCTAATCTACCTTCTAGAATTTCAAGGAAGCCTTCTACTCAGCACTAATACTAGTCTATTTCAACTTTGACTAGAAATATATTATCGAAACTAATGCTTCTGACTATATCTCCGTGGATATCCTATCCTAGACTAATAATAACAGTATCCTCTATCCAGTAGCCTACTTTTTGAAAAACCTCTTCCCAACTGAGTGCAACTATAAGATCTATGACAAAGAACTAATGGCTATTATATGAGCATTCAAAGAATAGAGACTACATCTAGAGTTAGCTAAGAGGATCATCCAGGTATTATCTGACTACAAAAATCTTGAGTATTTTACAACCACCAAGCTACTGAACTGATAGCAGGTCAGGTAGTCAGAATTTCTCTTTCAGTTCAACTTTAAAATCAAATACTAGCTAGAAAAGACTAGTAGCAAATTAGATACCTAGACTAGGATATCAGGTAACCTTCCTAAAGGAGGGGATAAAAGGCTAAAATACCAAAATCAAATAGTATTGAAGCCTGAAAACCTTGATCTGGTAGCCAATGTCCTTGCTGATATGGAAGCTGAGGCTGAAGCTGATATGGAAGCTGAGGTTGAGGCTGATATGGAAGCTAAGGCTGAGGCTGATATGGAAGCTGAAGCTGAGACTAATATAGAAGTTAAAACTGATATGGAAGCTAAGGCTGAGGGTGATACAGAAGTTGAGGCTGAAGCTGATATGGAAGCTGATGTGGAAGCTGAAGCTGAAGCTGATACGGAAGCTAAAGCTGAAGCTGATATGGAAGCTGAAGCTGAGACTAATACGAAAGCTGAGGTTGAGGCTGATGCAGAAGCTGAGGCTGACACTGATGTGGAAGCTAAGACTAAAGCTAATGCGGAAGCTGAGGCTGAGGCTGATATGGAAGCTATGGCTGAGGCTGATACAGAAGCTAAGGCTGAGGCTGATGCAAAAGCTGAGGCTGAGGCTAATATGGAAGCTAAGGCTGAGGCTGATATAGAAGCTGAGGTTGAGGCTGATATAAAAGCTGAGGCTGAGGCTGATGTGGAAGCTAAGGCTGAGTGTAAGGAAATGGATTAGTCAGTTACCCTGAATAACCCCCTATCCTACAACTTATGTAATTTCTTATGTTAACCTTAACAAGCACCTAAAACATTGGGCTGTCTGCCTTGTTGACTCATGTATTTCACATGACTCATATGTTGAGTCATAACTGTTATTGATTCAAATCATATATGAGTCAGAGACTGAGCACTACCACTGCACTGCCTCAATCCTGACTCAACCCTCTATGGAGAATTAGCATATATCCCATTTCATTCCCCTATGGAATGAGAGAACAGACTCAAGCAAGTAGAGATAGATACAATCAATATAAGAGTTCCACTGGTTAATCTATTAGTGCCTTTGGCACTCCATAACAACTATCTTTATTCTTGACTCAGCATAATATGTTGTAATATATTGTAGGGGGATTAGGATAATCTGATAAGATCTTAATCTAGTTATCTCTAATTTATACAGAGGATTATAAGGCAGATAATAGCTGTTACTGGTAGAAATATATATGCAAGTGGTACAACTATTAGGCCTAGAATCTTGTGCATAATATGGAGTATAAGATAGAATTTATAGAGTGCCAAAGGCACTAAAGATTAACCAGTGGAACTCTTATATTGATTGTATCTATCTCTACTTGCTTGAGTCTGTCCAGTCCATTCCTTAGGGGAATGACTCTGGTATATATGTAAATTCTCCCCAGAGGTGTGAGTCAGGATTAAGGCAGTACAGTGGTAGTACTCAGGCTCTGACTCATACATGATTTGACATCAACAACAGTTATGACTCAACATATGAGTCATGTGAAATACATGAGTCAACAAGGCAGACAGCCCAATGTTTTGGGTGCTTGTTGAGGTTAACATAAGAAATTACATAAGTTGTAGGGTAGAGGGTTATTCAGGGTAACTGACTAATCCACTTCCTTACATGCCTCCCTGTTTAGATAAAAAGTCCATCCTAAGAAATTAAACAGGGTAAAAGGATTCATGCACATAATTAGTAAAGCTTGAAAGGTTTTCCCATACTTCCCAAAAATGTCTTATCCTCATCTGATACATGATTATATGCAAGAGCTATATCATCATAATAGTAAAGGGGTACATATTCCTTAGGGAGTTGCATATTAGGAGGGGGAGGAGGTCCATAAACTTTTCTAACTGTCCCAACATCCAGTCCATCAATTATTGACTTAAAGAACTTCTGGAAGTTTTCCTCCTCTTGCTCACTAACTTTTAGGGTATTAGTGGACACTGGAGCAGCTAGTACCTTCTTCCTCTCATTATTAATCATGTCAAGGGTTTCTTGCCTAGTCTTGTGAATACTAGCCTTATAATTAGTAACCTTTCTCTTCTTAAAGGTACTTCTCTTATTACTATTCAACCAAAAGTCTCTTTTCAACCCTAAGTCAACTGCCTCCTCTGGTACCTACTCATTGTACTTGTTTGGCTACCCTTCCCACTTTACCAAGTACTGCAACTTTTCTGTTTTAGGTGCTGACCTAAATTCCAATACTTTTTCCACTTCATACCTATCTTCCTTAACTGGTCCTGGTTGAGGTTGATCTCTGGTAGGGAACAGTTGGATAGGATTCTGGAAAAAAGGCTTAAGTAATGAAGTGTGGAATTTGTTGTCAATATTGTTTAGGTCAGGAAAGTCAGTGAAGTCCAGTTTAGCTGTCTAACTCCATGGGTAATAGTAGATAATGTAGAAGGGTCCAATCCATTTTGGGGATAGCTTGGATGTATGGTACCTGGCAGGTAGATTCTTAGTAGATAGCATCACTTGGTCACCAGCTCTATAGCTAGGAGATGCTTGTCTGTGTTTATTGGCTTGCTGAATTTTGCTTTCTTTGGCTTTGGTGAGGTTTTCAACAGCTTCATAGAATCTGGTGGTAGGGTCTGAATAGACTTGAATAGGGTGAGGGAGAGGAGATGCTGACAGTTTGGGTTGGTAGCCAATCCTAATCTGGAAAGGTGACTTCTTCCTAGAAGATCCAACTCTTACATTTACCTCTGTTTGAACAGAAGGTGTTGCTTCAACCCAATTGAGTTCTTCCAACTTCTTGGTACCATACATAGGAATAATAGTTCTGTTCTTCCTCTCACTTGCTTCATCTGTCTGAGGATGATAAGTAGAAGATGCTTGATGCTAAATTCCATTCTTACTAAGCCATTCTTGAAATTCCAATGATATAAATAGGGGATCTTAATCAGAAATAATTTCATAAGGAAATCCTATACTAGGCTTAATGAATCTTTCAAAGATATCAATAACTCCTTGTGTATTAATATTCTCTACAACAGGTATCAAATAAGTGAAATCAGAGTACCTATCAGAAATGACTAACAGCTTATGAAATGTTAACATGTGTGGAGAGACTTTTTCATTGGTCTTATAACCATGAATAATGCTTGTGCAGGGTATTATGACAGGTTCCATACTAAGAAAATCCATAGCAATACTTCTCCAGGGTCTAAGTGGTACATTGAGTGGTATAAGGAGACCTATAGGTTTCTGTGTAGATCCTTTAGTAATTTGACAGATCTCATAGCTTTGAACATATTGGTGTGTTTCATTATAGGAATTCTGCCAGACATAGTTACTATTCAGCTCTTCAAAGGTTTTTGACAAGCCTCCATGTCCAGTATTAGCATGGGCTTGCTGTATCAGGAATTCTTTTGCTGGCATACCTTTTAACTGAAGTCCTCTTGGTATTACCATTTTCTATGTGGTCCTTTTGAGTAGGTACATGAATCCCTTAACAACCTTGGCAGTAGGTACTTTTTTTCCCTTTCTCAACCTTAAGTACAGGTTTCCATAAAGGGTATCCTTTTCCATCTCTTCTATGTAATGCCAGGTTAATTTATGATCCTCCAGCTACTCAGCCACAGTCAGGTCTGGATCCAAAATTCTTCCTTCCTTGTCTCTTAACCCAATCATCCTTTTTACTGCATCTGCCTTGTGATTGGGTCTAGCCAGAGCCCTCAGATCCTCTTTTCTCTTACTGCATTGCTGGATACCTGTTGGTGAATGGTATCCTTTGCAGTAGCTGCATTTTGGAGTGGTGTCTTCTGCCTTCTGTTTTCCCTTATCTGGGTTAGGACACATATCACTCCAGTGACCTGGTTTTCTGTATTTGGTACATACCTTAATTGTTCTGAACTCTTTTTGAGGAGTAAAGGTAGCCAATGGGGCTTCCTGATCATCTGGGAATAAGTCAGGAAGGGTACTGTATACAGATCAAAGAAGTCCTTGTTGGCTTCACTCTCTGTCTTGCATTTTGGTGATGCAGCCCTTCTCTTTAAAGTTCCTTCCAGAGTAGGTTCCTATTCTTGGAGGTTGCCAAGACTACTGCATTTCTGTCAGTCCTTCTCAAGGTCTGCTGCATTTGCTCCTATATATTCATAGGTTCTAGTAGACTATGGTGGCTGTCCGAACGTCCTAAATGCGTATATAACATGATTACAACATACTCAGCGAGTTTAGAGTTGTTGGTAGTCATCAGGTGTAACCAATCGTGTGACTCCAATATTTCGTTTGTCATATGTTGGTAGAGGATGTGTATTATTGCTTACTAATTGTTTTGTCAATAACTTAACTTGGAATCTTGGTTTTCTGGTTACTGACGTTCCTCTTAAAATCCTTAATTTCTTGTGAGTTTTTTGGCTTGTGCTTTGAGCCCTGGTAGTAGTGGCATGTAGTTTGGACTGCTCTGTTCTACTCCGTTATATGTGCTACTTAGTCAGGTGTATTAGCCCTTTGCGTTCTACACATTCCAGGTTTACCCTGTCTTATCGCCATTTGCTATAATGACTGATACATAGATTAAGTATTCATTCAGTATCGTTTATAGAGTCTATATCGATTTGTAGTAACGGATTTTGGTGTATGCCGGTTCTGCTGAGTGATTGCGTCATAGATGGTCAGGTATGATTATTTTAGCGGTGTGATTAAAAACCTTTATATGAAGAATAAACCTTGTAGGACAGGTGTAATCTTCATATATAGGTAATGAGTACTGTTATCAATTATTTAGTTCGCTGAAACTGTATCGTGTTGTCTGAAGACTTGTGGATTCCAGAGGGGATGCCTTTGGCCTTTATATATCTGTTCAGAGATCCTAAGTGAGTCAGGAACATGCATGACTATGATGGTTTGCACAGTTTCCGAGGAGGATGTGCGATACATGATGGTGTGGAGTCTCAAGAGGGTGTGCTTACTGCGGTCAGTTCTACGTGGGTTTTACCAGTTGGATCAACTTCCCCATGTCCATCTGTGCTACGGAATGCAGCAGTTGCTGAATAGATGGAAATCGAAGTTCTTTCAGAGTTCTTCGAAGCCATGAGTGCTATTTAGCTACTAAAGATAATGCAATAAATATAGAAAATACATGATATGAAATGCAAAACAATACGCTTCCTTATTACACTTCCCCACTTAGAAGGATTTACTATATTTATAGTCTATGCTTCTGCCATTCTCGCTTCTATTCTTCCCAAAATTTTATGCATTTTGAGTATATTGGCGTTAGTATGTATTTCGATAGGGTTGGTCTGAGTTAGGACTAGATCTCGTTCTTGTTGTATGAGAGCTCCAGTTTCATCTCTAGTACGAGGTCCTTGTTTTCCTCTGGTTGTTCGACGTCTCTTGAATGTATTCTCTAAGCTTCCGGTTGTCCAAAAGTCTTGGAGAATCTCCTGAGTGATATCCTTGGCATTTACCCAAGAATCATGCTTAGGAGAGTAGCCGAGCTATCTAACCTTATATTGATGTTCCCTGGTACGAGGAGCCATTCTAAATTCTAATACTTTCTCTACTTCATAACGATCATCTTTTACAGGTCTAGGTTCTCTGGATTGTCTGTTTGGAAATTTAGATAGATCATTGTTTCGATAAAGTTTCAGCTTGCTGATGTGGAAAGTATTATATATGAGATTAAGGTTTGGTTGGCTTGATAGATCGAGGCTATAGTTGTTTCGTTTCCAATTAGTTGATATAATAGGAAAGGGACCTAGCCATCATGGCTTGAGTTTATTTGAGACATTTGATAGGTTGATATTTTCTGAGGATAACATGACTTGTTGACCAACGTTAAATTTAGTCAACATAGGTGCTCGTTTATTTGCTTGAGATGCTTGAGTCTTCTTGGCGTCATAGAGATTTTGAGATGTATTACTATGACGTTCATTTGCTGATTTATAGGCATTGATAGGATATGGTAATATCGATACTCGGTGGTATGTATTAAATCCTAATAATGTAAGGAAAGGACTATTTTTCCTGGCGGCATTATACCTAGAGTTAAGTTTCAACTGTATTTCTGGTAATTTCTGTAGCCAGTCAAATCTTTCGATCTTACATGCTCTTGCTACTTGCAAGATTTCTTTGTTAATGATTTCAGATTGTCTGTCTGCACGAGGGTGGTACGCAGTAGACGGTTCCAATTTGATTCCTTTATTCCTTGCCCAATCCTTGAAGTGAGTTGACATAAAAAGAGTGTCTCGATCAAAAACAATACAAAAAGGATATCCCATAATCGGGACTCTATGAGTCTCAAAGGTAGCAGTACATTGTTCTGCTGTGAAATTGTCTGGTACAGGAATAAGAAACTTGAATCCTGATTGTCTATCGACAATCGTCCAAAGTCGAGAAATACAAATAATATGCTCTTCTTCAACAGGAATATTCGGATAAAGGATAGAACACTTGGTGAAAACAGGTGCTAACTTAAGAAAATCCATTGATATATCCATCCAAGGTCTCTCTGGTACATGTAAAGGCGTTATGTGCCCGAGAGGTGCTCTGTTGGAATACTTTGTCTGTTGACAAGTATCACAACTTCCGACATAGTCCTTAACTGCTTCTGCAAAGGACTGATATTGATATCGGTCAGTAAGGTATCTCATGGTTTTTTCGATTCCACCATGAGCTGTGGCTTCATGTGCTTCATTTATCACTAGTTCGAGATAGTTCTTACCTTCGATATTGAAAGTACTAGGTAAGACTAATCTCCATTGTCCCTGTATGTTCTTAACATACACAAATCCGTCTCTTTTCCTATGATCCTTCCGCTGGACTGTTGAATCATAGTGTTCCTTCCAGATTGGACATACCTTCATACATGCTTGGTATGCTCTCTTCATTCCTTCTCCCTGGTCCAACTATTGAATAATGAAGTGGTCCTTGTCGTCCTCCCAACCATCACTGATATGCTTGTCGTCGATGAGCTTGTTGAGAGTTGGCTTAATACGATGGTTGAAGTCATAGATAGTAGGCTTCTTCTTCTGACAGGTGGCGGCGTTGTGTCCTGGGAGTTTACAAAAATCACAGCGTTGCCTAGGACCTCTGTATTTTGGCATGGGGATAAGAATTGGTCATTCCTCGATTGCTACTCACTTCTGCGAACGAGTGTTGACTGCTGCAGTTTCGATCTGGATTGCGTTGCTACCGCTCGCTGCTGGAGGTTGTGGAGGATTCCACAGCTGTTGAGGTGCGATTGGTGCATTCTTGAGAGCTTCCTCTAGTTGGCGGTAGGTCATTACCCCATTAGAGGTATGGAAAAGCTCGACTGGTGTAGGTTGAGCTGGAGGTGGAGGTGGCACTACTACAGCACCTTTGGACTCTAGTTTGTTACTTAGCTATTTGACTATAGTCCTGAGGTGTTCCTTCCTCTTTATAAGAACTGTATCCAGGAAGATACAGGTCAAGCTACCATGTCCCTCTTCTCCGCAAATAGCACACTTGGTGATATCAAAATATCTGTTGCTTATTTGGTGAGAGCTTCCATGTGCCGGACAATAGGAGTCTTTGCAGTAAGACCAGTATTCCTTGCAATATTGTAGATAGTATGCGAGAGCAGTATCCAATCTGAATGCTGTCTCGATTTCGATTTCGGGTGCAGAGATATCTGGTGCCATTGCCTCCGCTTTTGCTTTCCCCTTGAATGCTTCTTCGAGTTGTTCCTTAGTAAGAGGAACAAATCTAAGCACAAGAACTATTAGAGGCTTGCGTTCTGGTTTGGGTACTCGATCATATCCTTCAAATATCTCTCCTGGAATTTCTGTGAGGGCTTCTTCATCTGACGAAGTGTCCTCATCCTTCACGATGTCATAATCAGTGTCCTCGGTTTCTGTCTGGTCCTCATCGTCGAGGTATGGGCAAGATTTGTGGTGTCCTGCCACTTCCGATCTTCCACGACACTTGTTGTAGTCGCAGTCGACATGCTTGAAGTTGATAGCTCCGCGAGATACCATTTTTTCTGGAATAAGGATTTTTTGTTGTAGAGTAACTTTCCAAGAGGAGGTAGTTATAGCATTGGTATAAATATGAGGAGGATAGGTAATGGAGGGAGGATCGATGTTGGTGGAGATATAATCGTCCTCTGTAGTGGGAATATCCTGATATTTATACTTTCTGGATAGAGCGTCTGCTATCAAATTTTCCTTTCCTGCAGTGTGCTGGATAGTACAGTCAAATTCCATTACATAATCTTGCCATCGTCTGAGCTTCTGGCTAGACGGTGCTTGAGTGTGGAATGTAACCAATGGTTTGTGATCGGTAAGGATTGTGAATTTGTGACCTCTCAGTTGAGCCTCGAAAAATTTTAATGAGTCAATAATTGCCAACAATTCCTTTTGGAAGGTGGGATAATTTAATTGAGCTGGATTAAATTTTTGAGAGTGAAAACAAGATGGTCTGATTTGATTTAATGGTCCTTGGCCAAGCCAAGATCCCAATCCTATATCACTTGCATCATAAACTAAATATTTTGGATCAGTAGACTCATTGTTCCAGGGTTTTAAAACATGTGAGGAATTCACGAGTTCCTTTAGTCTTTCAAATGCTGTATTATGAGTATCTGTTCATTCCCATTTCTTCGTTTCTCCTTGTAGCTCTGATAACATACTTGCGTACGAAGCTAGATCTAGAATAAAACGACTTAGATAATTGACAATTCCTAGAAAACCTCTTAAATCCCGTTTTCTCTTTAGAGTTGGAAATATCAATATAGTGGTTCTTTTCTTTGGATCTGCATGAAGTACATCTGCGGTCAGTACATGACCTAGAATCTCCAATTTAGGTGTGAAAAATTGGCACTTGGTTTCTTTAAGATAGAACTTCTCATCCTGTAGACGTTGTAGAACCTTCTTGAGAACTTCTACGTGTTCCTCATACGTTTTGGGAAAGATTATGATATCATCAATATAAATTATTATATCTTTATAAATCATATCTTTGAATATTTCATTCATAACTCTGACCATAGTAGTCGGTGCATTTCGGTCTCCTTGTTGCATAACTCTACTTCTGTAGTACTCTCGGTGAGTTAGGAATGTGGAATGCTTCTCTGATTCCTCATCATTTCTGACGTTAAAAAATCCGTGTGCTAAATCTATTTTTGACCAAAAGGATTTCTCCGCTACTAGTTCAATAAATTCATTTATATCAGGTAGGGGTGTATGGTCAGGTTCCACTGCTAGATTCCGTTCTCGACAGTCATTAACAAATCTGGCTTCTTCCGGTTTATCTCTCTTAGGTATAGTGAACATAACTACCGCATTGGTGTCATTCTCCACTCGGTAGATTCGTCCTGTTTTTTCTTCCTCAGTGATTTTATCGTTGATTTGCTGTGTAAATCGATGTCCTGATGGTCTCCATTTTGGTAACCATGTGGCTCCAGGTTTAGGTCTGATGGTAAGGTTGACCTTCCTTAAGGGCGGTAAATCCTGTGGTATTTCCTTGGGAAATAATTTGGGAAATTCCGTTACTGGATTAAATTGCTTCTCGATAGATGAAACGGTTGTTGAAAAACCCCGTTCCTTATCGGTATCTTCCATATCACTGATATTCTTCCAATTCTCTAGTTCACTATAATCTGTAACTGATTCACATGATACTTCTAAGTATGCTGATCTTATACCATGTTCCCTGGCACTGGATTTCTTCTATGTGCTCAATGCAAACCTAGGAATATCTTCTGATTGGATAGTCACTGGTTCCGGATATGCAGGAATAATAGCGTGGACCTTTGAAAGAGCCGGTTCTCCCAATATCATGTCCCATTTTGATAAGTGCATTATATAGAAGGTACGTTCTTCTACATATCCTATCCAATCTAACGTTATTGTACACAATTTTTCAATGGTTACTTTGGAGCCTTTGATTGCTATACCCAAAGATACCTTCTCAATATTCTTTGTACAAGTGTACAAACTGAGAATTAATTAGGTCTCCTCCCTTCGTTTGGAGGTCTACCAGTGCTAGAGTGGGGTGTCTATTTGCTCTAACAAAAACTTTATTGTAGTCCAGGGTCTGGGCTGACAATGTTATGGCTCAGGTAAGAGACCTACGCACCAAGACGCGGAACCCAGTCCTGAGCATTCGTTAAGCACTAGCTAATACAGTAGCCTGATCACCTACTAGTTAGATGCGGAATTAGGGATGGGAATATGGAAGTGTCGGAAGTGTGTGACCTCAGGATGGCCTCATGTATGTTTAAGTCTTCGATATGGTTCTATTAGTTTCTGTTATCTGTTATTCATGTATGGTTATTGGTTGGTTCTATAGTTAGTTCATGTACTTCAGCCTGAGGATGATTGCATTGCATCTCAGCTGAACTCGTATATGTATGTCAGACTGTAGGTGTCCAGATAGGGAAGTGGTTTCCTAATCAGGCAACTACTGACGACACAGCCTCTTCTGTTAGCTATGCTTGAATAGGCAACTCGTATGAGATCTGATAAACGGTTATCAGATCAAGCTGCCTATATAAGCGAGCACCTTTTAGATAGACAGAAAGGCAAGACGAAAGCGTTGTTCTAAGTCACAATACGATTTGCTTTCATCAAGCACGCATTTACACCCGAGTTCTATTATATCTACTTGCTAGCACAAGTTCCGTGTTCCGTACATATTTTATATAGCTTTTAGGTATATTACAGCTCGCCTGTAACATTACAACGCTTGTCTATTACCAACAATAGACTACCACCACTACCTCCTCTGCCAATATGTCCCATCGTCAGATTCTACCACCCCCAGCGACAGTTGAGGATGCAATGGACGATGCAGCACTAACCCCCTACCGTCCTGAAAGCTCCTTCAATTTTGAAGGATGGGATGAACAAGCACAAAGAGCACTCCCGCCACTACTGCCACGCTCCCCCGTACCTGCAGCTACTGTAGCATCTACTGATAGTAGTCCAGAAGCAATCATTCATAGTGTACCACTGCAGTTCCAACCACAACGGAAAGGAAAAGGACGAGCACCCACGAGGCATCAGACCCCTATCGCAAGTAATGCCGAAGTTCAAGGGATGCGAGCTCAGTTGCAACAATTACAACAAGAAAAAGAGGCAGCTCTCGCACAGGTACAAAGGTTGCAACTACAACAAGCATCTGTCACAAGTCTGGCCCAGCAAACTGCCGCCAATGTGCAGAACACGGCCAACCAGGCAACCAGCCAGAACACACAACTAGCAGATGTCATTAGCCGCAAGCTCGATGAAATTAACCTCTCACTCGATCACGGATTTAGAAGAATTGATGGGGATTTATCTAAATCCTTCTACAATCAGAATATCCTACTAAATACTATGAATAATCGGCATCAGGAATACAGTGATCGATTTACCAGAATTGAAGCCTCCCTAGCTAGACTAGGAGTTCAACCACAAGCCCCTCCAGTACAGTCACCACAACCACATCAGACAACAACTTCAAGCGGTACAGTTACTCGAGCAAGGAGTAGCAGCAGCACCACCTGCACTACCTGTACCACCTCATCAAGGCATATAATTAATGCAAGCCCATCCCCTCCTCCCGAACCGAGACAACAACAACAACAGCAACGCAGACCAGCGGAGGATGATATGGTACCCGGTAAAGCACCACCTCCAGGGAAATTCAAGGGAAAAATGGAGGAATTGGAAGGATGGATTCTACAAATGGAGGATTATTTTACGATCACCAGGACGCATCACGAACGACAACGATTGGCATATGTAGGGCTATGTACCGATGGAGAAGCATTAGAATGGTGGAAGGCAAACCGGCATAGGTATAATCAGTGGGAAGAAGTAGCTTCAGCACTCAGGGAATACTATGGAGATCATTATAGGGCAGACCGAGCTTTAGTCTTGCCTTTCTGTCTATCTAAAAGGTGCTCGCTTATATAGGCAGCTTGATCTGATAACCGTTTATCAGATCCTATACGAGTTGCCTATTCAAGCATAGCTAACAGAAGAGGCTGTGTCGTCAGTAGTTGCCTAATTAGGAAACCACTTCCCAATATGGACACCTACAGTCTGACATACATATATGAGTTCAGCTGAGATGCAACGCAATCATCCTCAGGCTGAAGTACATGAACTAACTATAGATCCAACCAATAACCGTACATGAATAACAGATAACAGAAACTAATAGAACCATATCGAAGACTTAAACATACATGAGGCCATCCTGAGGTCACACACTTCCGTATTCCCATCCCTAATTCCGCATCTAACTAGTAGGTGATCAGGCTACTGTATTAGCTAGTGCTTAACGAATGCTCAGGACTGGGTTCCGCGTCTTAGTGCGTAGGTCTCTTACCTGAGCCATAACATTACTCCCCGTTCCGAGGCAGTTGTCCTCAA
>ML121554.1:519173-535239 GCA_003788615.2 Terfezia boudieri ATCC MYA-4762 | reverse complement strand
GATCATATAGTATATGAATTTCCATCGTAAGGTCTTATAAAGATAAAGTACAAGACTGTAAGGTTTTATCAAGTTAATCAATATCTACATACGAATATAGTTTAAAGAAAGGGTTAGAAAGAACACAAAGAAGGTCATACGTAAACTACGACCACCTCATCACTTGAAGTAAAAACCTTCCAAAGGAATTCCAGGATTGAGTTAAAGATGAACTCGAAAAAGTAGAAATCCTTAAAGAAAAGGACAGAATCCTTGGAAAAAATCTAATAGAGGGAAATTAGATAAAGATACACCTATTGATCTGGAATTAAAACATACAACAACAAGGAATTGGGTAGATCCCATATACAATCCAGTAAAAGGAATACCCTGGATAGTAAGCCATTGGCCAGAAATAAAGCAATATATGGCTTTAGGAAATTTGTATGAATTGGAAACACCAGAATTGATAGAACCAATAGTTCAGTTCTAGGCAATTCAAGAATCCCCAACCAGGAAAGGTAAGGAAAAGGAACCAGGGCTAGAACCAGAGATAGAAACTAGAAAAGGAACAGAACAAGAAAGTGATTCAGAAATAGAAGAACTAGGACCTAAACAGGTATCTGAAGAATTACTCAGAGCAGTTGAAATGATAAAACAGCTAAAAGAGGAAAATAGAAACCTACAAGCTAGTCTTGATAAAGGCAAAAAGAAGAAGCCTTTATCTAGGAAAGAGCTGATAAGACAGTAGCAGCAGGAGGAGATGACCCTGGATCTGAATCTGATGGAGACAAGTCAGATTCAGATGATAGTGAGGAAGATAGGAGAAGGAAAGTAAAAGAACCTAGTCCTCACCAGGTAGAATGGTCTAAGAAATCTGGACAGCCAGTAAGTACTGGGAAGCTCAGTAACAAGACTATCAAAAGAGCCAATAAGTTAGCTAAGATTCCAAACCCTGAAATTCTAGATAGAAAGAATGATAAATGGAAGGAACAAGTTACTTTTGATAATTGGACAAGACAAATAGAGAAGTGGCTCAGGTATTAAGGGTTTGATATGGATGATTGGAAAGCAGTGGACAGAGCAAGCTTTCTATTCACTGACAGTGCTAGTATCTGGTATAACCAATACTGTGCTGAAAAACCAATTGAGAAAGAGAGGAATTACTATGAATTTATATTAAAACTTAGGGAAAAGTTAATTCCTACTACAGCTCCAGAAACCCAATAGAAAAAATACCTAGGATACTACCAAGGTCATGATAAGACTGCAATGGAGTATGTACAAAATCTGCAAGAGTATAAGATTAAGTGCAAGGATCTAGAAGGCAAGGATATGATAAGTGATCATACACTCAAGATGAAATTAGTAGAGGGACTTTTACCAGCACTTAGGGCAAGGGTAAAACCCTTAATCACTTATGACTTTACCTTCCAGGAAATTCTAAAGAAGATACAGATACAGGAAGATGTTCTCAAGGCAGAAACAAGATCCCAACATACTGTGAAAAAGCCTAACAAGGATAAGCAGTGGGGGCCAGGGAAGCCTATGGAATTTGTAAAGTCAGATTACAAAATACCAGAGAAAATGAAGAAGTCTGCAGCTAAGGTAGCAGGGAAGAAAGGTGGATCAGGAGGTACCTTTAGTCACTTCCCAAATGCAAAGCCAGATAAGACAAAATACAAGTTAGGAGAACAATTACTTAAAGAATATGCAACTAAAACAGGGGCCTGCTTCTTGTGTAATAAACAAGGGCATATAGCCAAAGATAGCCCAACTAGGAAAGTATCTTCAGCTTTTCAGAATATTAAATCTAAATTACCCAATAAGATTAAAACAGCTTATCAGGAGGTAGAAGGTCAAAGAAACTCAGCAGCATTACAAATTATGAGAAATCCAAATAACTCAAGAAAGTTCTTAGTGCTAAAAAGTTATAGAACTTCTAATGCAGCAGAGATTAAAATAAATGGAAATATAGCATATGTATTATTTGATCCATGTACATCAGGGAGAGACCTGATATCTGTAAATTACTGTCAGCTGTACAATATACCCTTGAAAGAGATCAGCAAGAAACCTTTAGAAATAACAATTAAAAGCAGCAGGTCACAAATGACAAATACAGCTACAGTAACAGTAGATTTACAAGGATTATATGAAGGGCCTAGAACTTTCTATGTGGCAAATTTGAAAGACTAGGATGTAATCTTTGGAGAACCTGCTTTGAGGAATTATAGAGCAATAATTAATGTTAGGGATAATGCTATTAGCATACAACCTTACAAGGCAATAAAGCAGCTAAACATGCTCAAAGGCAGGGATACTTTAAAAAGAGTCACTACTGTAGCAATGAATATAGGCAAGGATGACTACATACCTATAATAGGTAGAACAAAAGATGACTGGGTCAAAACAAATGATCCATAAGCAATAGTAACAGAAGTAGAAGGCAGGGATGCAAAAATGGCTCTATTACATCACCCTAAACCAAAACCAGCAGTAACATTCTTAGGAATGCCACTAATAGATGAATCATTAGAAGATGACTCATGGATTGGAGAGTGATCTAACTAGACAGATGATTCAGAACTGGAAGATGATGCAATAGAACCAGTCACCTGCAATGCAGCTAGATTGGAAGATAAGGAATTTAATTTATTTGAGGAATTCCCTAATCTATTCCCAGATAAGAAACCAACTAAGTTACCACCCCTTAGGGAACCTGCACATATTATGCAGCACAAAATAGTAGTCCCTAAAGGAGCAACTTGGAAGCCTGCATACTATAATAACTATGACAGATTTATAGAACAAACAACTTAGAAAATGATTACAGAATTAGAATCTGGAAGGATAGTACTATCAAATTCCTTGAATACTATTCTAATGTTTATACAGCCAAAAAAGGATTTGGATAAAAATGGAAAAGTATAGGCAAGATTCTTACTACACTGTATACCAAGAAACCTGGTAGTAGAAAAAGATAAAATGCTAATGCCAAGTATGAAAAGAATGCTAGCATAGTTTGCTAGTAAGGAATGTAGGTCAATATGTGATATGATGGATAGGTACCACAACATAAGACATGATGAGGAATCAATACTACTCAGTATATTCACAAACCATCTAGGGAAATTTGACTCACTTGTCATGCAGCAAGGAGACTGCAATGCACCTGCAACAATAATGAGAGTTATGAATTGGCTATTCAAAGACTACATTGGAAAAATAGTCATAGTATATCTGGATGATATATTAATTGGTACAGATACTATGGAAGAGTATAAGCAAGTATTAAGAGAGCTCTACACTATCCTAGAAAAGGAAGGATTTTACATCAACAAAAGAAAGTGTCAGATTTTAGCTCTAAGAATAAATGTACTTGGATTTGTTATCTCAGACCAAGAATTGGAAATAGATCCCAACAAAATCAACTCAATAGAAAATTACCCAATCCCTAATTCAAAAAAGAAACTTCAGAAGTGCATGGGTATAGTACATTACTTGAGGAGATTTTGCCCTGATCTGGGAGTAATATCTAAACCCTTATTAGAACTGCAAGGATCAACAAAGAAGCATATGTGGACACCCTTGCATAATGAGTCATTCAATAAGATTAAGGAATTAATTATAAGTAATAAAGTGCTCAAGCCAATTAATCATGACTCAATGGAACCAATCTATTTAGTTACAGATGCCAGTAATACAGGGATTTCTGGATGGATTGGGCAGACGGAGAATGGTGTTATTAGGTCAGCAGAATTTCACTCAAGAAAATTAAATGATGGCCAAATGAATTACACAACAACTGATAAGGAATTATTAGCAATTGTTGACTCACTGAGGTATTTTAGACCAGAATTACAAGGGCATAAGGTGATCATTCAGATTGATCATAAACCTCTGGTCAACTTTATGAGTAATATCCCTGAAAGTCAGATGAAGAGAAGGTGGCAGGAAACAATGAGTCAGTTTGACTTGCACATAGAATATATCAAAGGTGTAAATAATATACTAGTTGATGTACTTTCTAGAAGTGCATATATACCAGGAAGAAAGCCCTCTGGAAGTCAATCATTCCCTCACCATATTCCTTTGTTACCACTACCAGTAGTAACAAACTACTTCTACATACCTTCACCTTACTTTCACATACCACCTCCACCACAAATCCCACAGCCAACAATGCCTGCTACTCCTACCTCTCTCAACAGAAGAGCTAGGAGGTTGAGCTACATGACTGGGCAACCAGTGGTGAGGCCAGCAACCTGGGGGCCTAGGCCTCCAACCGTCACTCAAAGGAGAAGGCTTAGCCCTCTCTCTATCACCACTACCAACCTCCCAGAAAGAGCTCCAGCTCAGCCAGAAAGACCAGGACTAGATGATATTCTAGATAGGCATAGGTATATCAATGTTACAGATGTCTCAGAAGGATATACACCTGACAAAGATGATAGGGAATTTCTCTGGAGAAATCTGAAGAGGTTGAACTAAGAAAGAGTTCAAGCCCAACTTTAGCAAGCTACTGAAGACAGGGTGAACCTGGACTTGCAGCTACAAAGGGCTATTGCAGCTGACTAAGCAGCAGATTTGGCAGAAATGAACAGAGCAGTTCAGACTGCTGCCACTACCACCAGGGCTCAAGTACAAGCCCAACAGCAGCAAGAAGTTAAGGAAAGAGGAAGGTCAGTAACCAGATTACCAAGATTCCAAGTTGTTATTGACAAAACAATTAGTAATAATAATCCTCCTCCTCCACCAACTTCTGTAGAGGAACCATTGGGATCCCAGAATTGGCACCTCGTGACTAGCCCCTCTGGTCTCTCGGAGTATGAACCTGAGGACTGGGAAGCCACCAATACAAAGCCCATGACTACTGAGCAGATGCAGCAGTCCTTGAGAAGAACTGACAGAGATGCAGTAGTCTTGAGCAACCTCCAAGAATGGAACCCTACTCTGGAAGAAACTTTCAATAGAAGGGCTACATCACCAAAATGCAAGACAGAGAGTGAAGCCAAGAAAAACTTCTTTGATACACCACCACCACCTGGATCCTCTCCTGCATCAAGTGTCAGTACCCTTCCTGATTTGTTTCCAGATGATCAGGAAGCCCCAATGGTTGGTCCTGCTCCTCAAGAAGAGTTCAGGACTATCAAGGTATATACCAAATGCAAAAAACCAGATCATTGGAGTGATATGTGTCCTAATCCAGATAAGGGGAAACAGGAGGCAGAAAACACTCCAAAATACAGCTACTGCAAAGGCTACCACTCACCAAGTAGAATCCAAAGATACAGCAAAAGGATAGAAGACCTGAAGACTCTTGCCAGTCCCAATCACAATGCAGATGCAGTAAAAAGGATGATTGGGTTAAGAGATAAAGAAGGAAGAATTTTGGATCCAGACCTGACTGTAGCTGAGTGGCTGGAAGATCATGAATTAACTTGGTATTATATAGAAGAGATGGAGAAAGATACCCTTTATGGAAGCCTATACTTAAGGTTAAGAAAGGGAGAAAAAGTTCCTACTGCCAAAGTTGTTAAAGGATTCATGTACCAGCTCAAGAGAACTATATGGAAAATGGTAATTCCAAGAGGACTGCACCTAAAAAGTATGTTAGCAAAAGAATTCCTGATACAGCAAGCTCATGCTAATACTGGACATGGAGGCTTGTCAAAAACCTTTGAAGAGCTGAATAGTAACTATGTCTGGCAGAATTTCTACAATGAGACACACCAATATGTCCAGAGCTGTGAGATCTGTCAAATCACCAAAGAATCTACACAGAAGCCTATGGGTCTCCTAATACCACTCAATGTACCACTTAGACCCTGGGGAAGTATTGCTATAGATTTTCTTAGTATGGAACCTGTCATGATACCCTGCACAAGCATTATTTATGGTTATAAGACCAATGAAAAACCCTCTTCACACATGTTAACATTTCATAAGCTATTAGTCATTTCTGATAGGCACTCTGATTTCACTTATCTTATACCTGTTGTGGAGAATATTAATACACAAGGAGTTATAGATATCTTTAAAAGATTCATTAAGCCTAGTGTAAGATTTCCTTATGAAATTATTTCTGATCAAGATCCCCTGTTTATGTCATCAGAATTTCAAGAATGGCTTAGTAAGAATGGAATTTTGTATCAAGCATCTTCCACTTATCATCTCCAAATAGATGGAGCAAGTTAGAGCAAGAACAAAACTATTATTCCTATGTATGCTGCCAAGAAGTTAGAAGGACTCAATTAGGTTGAAGCAACACCTTCTGTTCAAACAGAGGTGAATGTAAGAGTTGGATCTTCTAGGAAGAAGTCACCTTTTCAGATTAGGATGGGCTACCAACCCAAACTATCAGCATTCCTCTCCCTCACCCTATTCAAGTCTATTCAGACCCTACCACCAGATTCTATGAAGCTGCTAAAAATCTCACCAAAGCTAAAGAAAGCCAAATTCAGCAAGCCAATAAAAACAGACAAGCATCTCCTAGCTATAGAGCTAGTGACCAAGTGATGCTATCTACTAAGAATCTCTCTGCCAGATACTACATATCCAAGCTATCCCCAAAATGGATTGGACCCTTCTACATTATCCACTATTACCCATGGAGCCAAACAGCTAAACTGGACTTCACTGACTTTCCTGACCTGAACAATATTGACAACAAATTCCACACTTCATTACTTAAGCCTTTCTTCCAGAATCCTATTCAACTGTTCCCTACCAGAGATCAACCTCAACCAGGACCAGTTAAGAAAGATAGGTATGAAGTGGAAAAAGTATTAGAATTTAGATCAGCACCTAAAACAGGAAAGTTGCAGTATTTGGTAAAATGGAAAGGGTGGCCAAACAAGTACAATGAGTGGGTATCAGAGGAGGCAGTTGACTTAGGGTTGAAAAGAGAGTTTTGGTTGAATAGTAATAAGGGGAGTACCTTTAAGAAAAGGAAGGTTACTAATTACAAAGCTGGTATTCACAAGACTAGGCAAGAGACCCTTGACATGATTAATAATGAGAGAAAGAAGGTACTAGCTGCCTCAGTCTCCACTAATGCCCTAAAAGTTAGTAAACAAGAGGAGGAAAACTTCCAAAAGTTCTTTAAGTCAATAATTGATGGACTGGATGTTGGGACAGTTAGGAAAGTTTATGGACCTCCTCCCCCTCCTAATATGCAACTCCCTAAGGAATATGTACTCCTTTACTATTATGATGATTTAGTTCTTGCATATAATCATATATCAGATGAGGATAAGACATTTTTGGGAAGTATGGGAACACCTTTCAAGCTTTACTAATCATGTATATGAATCCTCTATCCCTGTTTAATTTCTTAGGATGGACTTTTTATCTAAACAGGGAGGCATGTAAGGAAGTGGATTAGTCAGTTACCCTGAATAACCCTCTACCCTACAACTTATATAATTTCTTATGTTAACCTCAACAAGCACCCAAAACATTGGGCTGTCTGCCTTATTGACTCATGTATTTCACATGACTTATATGTTGAGTTATAACTGTTATTGATTCAAATCATGTATGAGTCAGAGACTGAGTACTACTACTACACTGCCTCAATCCTAACTCAACTCTCTGTGGAGAATTAACATATATCCCATTTCATTCCCCTATGGAATGAGGGGACAGACTTAAGCAAGTAGAGATAGATATAATCAATATAAGAGTTCCACTGGTTAATCTATTAGTACCTTTAGTACTCTATAACAACTATCTTTATTCTTGACTCAGCATAATATGTTCAAGAGAATACTTATCAATACTATCTTCTATATTACATATCTAATAGTGATAATTATTCTCCTTGTATTCTATTGTGTTAATTAGAGATAACTGGAATAAGATCTTATCTTATCTAATCAGATCAGATCTTGTCAGATTATCCTAATCCCCCTACAATACATTACACTGAGGCTAATGCAGAAGCTGAGACTAAGGCTGATAGAAGAGCTAACCTCTAACAACTGGTGAGATAGGTATATGAGGATAACCCCTTAGCTAAGGAAATTATTGCCCCAGTAGATTCTGGCTAGTGCCGCTACCCCAAAATCTCCCTAGCTAAGTATACTATCTAAGAAAGCCTCCTCTATAATCTTGAATAGCTGTATATGCTAGAATGAGAGCTGTGCTTTCAATTAATCAAGGAACACTATGATAGCCTGGTTGTAGGTTACTCTGAAGTAGCCAAGATA
Organism: Terfezia boudieri ATCC MYA-4762; assembly: GCA_003788615.2. Classification (NCBI taxonomy): domain Eukaryota; kingdom Fungi; phylum Ascomycota; class Pezizomycetes; order Pezizales; family Pezizaceae; genus Terfezia; species Terfezia boudieri. The sequence continues at coordinate 527,044 of ML121554.1, read as the reverse complement.
TTAGAGCTTCTAGCTAGGAAGTACACTTAGATTGACTAATAGAAGGACATAGAATAGTACACATAGAACTGCTATGTTTACAAGTATGCTAAGCCTGTCCCATCACGAACGATTTGATATTACCTAATTAGCATCCGACGCCCTGGGTATCGCGAAGCCATCCTGCCACTTGTGGATGACCCCGTCAGGATTCTTGTCGCCCAGATACCACTGCTCCGACTCACAGGCGTCCTGACAATACTCCTCCGGCTCACAGGTGTCCGGAAGCCACTCATTTTGGCTCATGGCATCCCGATGACCTCCCTTATCCTATGGCGTCCGGATGACCTCGCTTTTTCTTATGCCGTCCTGATGACATCTCTGTTTCTCATGCCGTCTGGATGACCTTTCAGCTCATGAGCGTCCGCCTCCGATCCTGTCTCGACTGCCTTCCAGCGACCTCCTCTCTCATGCCGTCTCCTAGATGTCTTTCCCTCTACCCCCTAATTATTGTCACTTTGGTCATATGCATGTTCTAGGATTACTATTCACCCTTCTTATTGTTCTCCAAATCCTACTCACAATCCCGCATAGTTATATAACAAAACTCATGCCATCCTGTCATCATGATCCACTTGTGCCTTCTCACAATCCAGAACAAAACAAATTGGAAAGAAACCGTGTCATCCTCTAGTCCGTGCCGACTTAACTACCTCCCATGATACAAAATATTAAACCCCTGCAATATCCTCTTCCTCCTCCCATCTATTATGCACAAAGAACATCTAGCTGACAATTCCATATATGAACATAAACAAAACTCAACATGAAATACTTCCCACAAAATAACCATCGCTTAATCACTCCCAAATTACCCTTCCTGCTCATCTTCTTCATCCTCCTCATCCTCTTCCTCCTCCTCCTCATCCTCTTCCTCCTCCTTCTCGTCCTCTCCCTCCTCCTTCTCATTCTCTTCCCCCTCCTTAGCATCCCCTTCCGCCTCCTCGTCCCCTACCCTCTCTGTCCACCCTGGTACCCTATCCTCTACATACAGATCCTGCTCCTCCTCCGCATCCCTCCTCTCTGACTCACTATACACATTATCATGATCTAAAAAAGCTTTGATCCTGGTCCCCTGTTACCTGTCATAGTCCAGATTTTTTCCCGTCGCATTGACTGCCTTATCAAATACCACCGAGATCAAGTTATTCTCCTCTGCTTTCTCAAGATCCGCACGTAGTTATGCCCCGTACACCCTCATCTCCTTCTCATCCACATCATATGTATTCTGCTGCTGCTAGTGCAGATGTTGGCCTACCTTCTGGCTTTGTTTCACAATCTCACCCCGTATCACATTCAGCAAGTCATCTTGAAGGCTCGTGGGGAAAAGCTTCTATTGTTGCAGTAGCCTGGTATAGGTCCCTGCTCGGATTGTCAGTGTAACCCTGTGTCCTCTAAGGATCCTTTCCATACTGTTCGCACTGTTAAAGTTGAAATCCACTGCCACATATTCACCAGTCTCAAAGCACTGAAGGTTATGATACAGTACGGTGAATATTAGGCACAAGAACTGTCCACTAATGCGGCTGATGAAAGTCTTATCCTATACTCCCTGCTTCTTCTTGCTGCTGTAGAACTCATGGTGTATAAACTCTACTGCCTCTGGTGCCAGAAATCTAAACCCCCATTGCTGATAACCATTAGATTCTGTATGCACGTTAACGGATTCTGAATGTCTACATAAATACCTCTCTTTGCAATTCCACACATGTGAACCTGTCCCTCAACAATATCCATTGTAATGAATGATACTAGACAGTAGTCATTCGGTACTGTTTATACAATCTATATCCGTTTGGTGATGGATGTTGGTGTATCCCGGTTCTGCTGAGGGATTGCCTCAGAAGGGTAGATTGATTACTAAGAGGGGTGTTCCATAAGGAACAATAATATAACAGGTGTAATCTTCGTTTGTAATTATGCTATCTATCTGATCGCTGCTGTTCGGGTTGTCTGAAGACTGATGGATTCCAGAGGGGATCCAGCGGCCTTTATATAGCTGTTCAGAGACCCTAATGACTAAGGAAATACATAATGATGGTTGGCACCCCTCCCGAGGAGGGTGTCCCATACAGGAGGGTGTGGAGCCCAAGAGGGTGTCCACAAAACCGCAAGTTCTATGGAATTTACCGTGGCAAATTCCGTAGCCATTGAACTACCGAATCCGGCAGTTGCTGAAGATGGACGAAGGCTAGTCCTTCGACCGTGAACGCTAGTTACATAATAATGTAATAAATATAGAAAATACATGATATGAAATGCAAAACAATACGCTTCCTTATTACACTTCCCCACTTAGAAGGATTTACTATATTTATAGTCTATGCTTCTGCCGTTCTCGCTTCCATTCTTCCCACAATTTTATGCATTTTGAGTATGTTGGCGTTGGTATGTATTTCGATCGGTTTGGTCTGATTTAGGACTCGATCTCGTTCTTGTTGTATGAGAGCTCGAGTTTCATCTCTAGTACGAGGTCCTTGTTTTCCTCTGGTTGTTTGACCTCTCTTGAATGTATTCTCTAAGCTTCCGGTTGTCCAAAAGTCTTGGAGAATCTCCTGAGTGATATCCTTGGCATTTACCCAAGAATCATGCTTAGGAGAGTAGCCGAGCCATCTAACCTTATATTGACGTTCCCCGGTACGAGGAGCCATTCTGAATTCTAATACTTTCTCTACTTCATAACGATCATCTTGTACAGGTCCAGGTTCTCTGGATTGTCTGTTTGGAAATTTAGATAGATCATTGTTTCGATAAAGTTTCAGCTTGCTGATGTGGAAAGTATTATATATGAGATTAAGGTTTGGTTGGCTTGATAGATCGAGGCTATAGTTGTTTCGTTTCCAATTAGTTGATATAATAGGAAAGGGACCTAGCCATCATGGCTTGAGTTTATTTGAGACATTCGATAGGTTGATATTTTCTGAGGATAACATGACTTGTTGACCAACGTTAAATTTAGTCAACATAGGTGCTCGTTTATTTGCTTGAGATGCTTGAGTCTTCTTGGCGTCATAGCGATTTTGAGATGTATTACTATGACGTTCGTTTGCTGATTTATAGGCATTGATAGGATATGGTAATATCGATACTCCGTGGTATGCATTAAATTCTAATAATGTAAGGAAAGGACTATTTTTCCTGGCGGCATTATACCTAGAGTTAAGTTTCAACTGTATCTCTGGTAATTTCTGTAGCCAGTCAAATCCTTCGATCTTACATACTCTTGCTACTTGCAAGATTTCTTTGTTAATGATTTCAGATTGTCTATCTGCACGAGAGTGGTACACAGTAGACGGTTCCAATTTGATTCCTTTATTCCTCGCCCAATCCTTAAAGTGAGTTGACATAAAAAGAGTGTCTCAATCAAAAACAATACAAAAAGGATATCCCATAATCGGGACTATATGAGTCTCAAAGGTAGCAGTATATTGTTCTGCTGTGAAATTGTCTGGTACATGAATAAGAAACTTGAATCCTGATTGTCTATCGACAATCGTCCAAAGTCGAGAAATACAAATAATATGCTCTTCTTCAACAGGAATATTCGGATACAGGATAGAACACTTGGTGAAAACAGGTGCTAACTTAAGAAAATCCATTGATATATCCGTCCAAGGTCTCTCTGGTATATGTAAAGGCGTTACGTGCCCGAGAGGTGCTCTGTTAGAATACTTTGTCCATTGACAAGTATCACAACTTCCGACATAGTCCTTAACCGCTTCTGCAAAGGACTGATATTGATATCGGTCAGTAAGGTATCTCATGGTTTTTTCGATTCCACTATGAGCTGTTGCTTCATGTGCTTCATTTATTACTAGTTCGAGATAGTTCTTACCTTCGATATTGAAAGTACTAGGTAAGACTAATCTCCATTGTCCCTGTATGTTCTTGATATACAAAAATCCGTCTCTTTTCCTATGATCCTTCTGCTGCACTATTGAATCATAGTGTTCCTTCCAGATTGGACATACCTTCATACATGCTTGGTATGCTGCCTTCATTCCTTCTCCCTGGTCCAACCATTGAATAATGAAGTGGTCCTTGTCGTCCTCCCAACCATCACTGATATGCTTGGCGTCGATGAGCTTGTTGAGAGTTGGCTCAATACGATGGTTGAAGTCATAGATAGTAGGCTTCTTCTTCTGACAGGTGGCGGTGTTGTATCCTGGGAGTTTACAAAAATCACAGCGTTGCCTAGGACCTCTGTATTTTGGCATGGGGATAAGAATTGGTCGTTCCTCGATTGCTACTCGCTTCTGCGAACGAGTGTTGACTGCTGCAGTTTCGATCTGGATTGCGTTGCTACCGCTCGCTGCTGGAGGTTGTGGAGCATTCCACGGCTGTTGAGGTGCGATTGGTGCATTCTTGAGAGCTTCCTCTAGTTGGCGGTAGGTCATTACCCCATTAGAGGTATGGAAAAGCTCAACTGGTGTAGGTTGAGGTGGAGGTGGAGGTGGCACTACTACAGCACCTTTGGACTCTAGTTTGTCGCTTAGCTGTTTGACTATAGTCCTGAGGTGTTCCTTCCTCTTTATAAGAACTATATCCAGGAAGATACAGGTCAAGCTACCATGTCCCTCTTCTCCACAAATAGCACACTTGATGATATCAAAATATCTGTTGCTCATTTGGTGAGAGCTTCCATGTGTCACACAATAGTAGTCCTTGTAGTAAGACCAGTGTTCCTTGCAATGTTATAGATAGTGTGCGAGAGCAACATCCAATCTGAATGCTGTCTCGATTTCGATTTCAGGTGTAGAGATATCTGGTGCCATTGCCTCCGCTTTTGCTTTCCCCTTGGATGCTTCTTCGAGTTGTTCCTTGGTAAGAAGAACAAATCTAAGTCCAAGAACTGTTAGAGGCTTGCATTCTGGTTTGGGTACCCGATCATACCCTTCAAATATCTCTTCTGGAATTTCCGTATGGGCTTCTTCATCCGACGAAGTGTCCTCATCCTTCACGATGTCATAATCGGTGTCCTCGGTTTCTGTCTGGTCCTTATCGTCGAGGTATGGGCAAGATTTGTGGTGTCCTGCTACTTCCGATCTTCCACGACACTTGTTGTAGTCGAGGTCGACATGCTTAAAGTTGATAGCTCCGTGAGATACCATTTTTTCTGGAATAAGGATTTTTTGTTGTGGAGTAACTTTCCGACAGGTAGTTATAGCGTTGGTATAAATATGAGGAGGATAGGTAATGGAGGGAGGATCGATGTAGGTGGAGATATAATCGTCTTCTGTAGTGGGAATATCCTGATATTTATACTTTCTGGATAGAGCGTCTGCTATCAAATTTTCCTTTCCTGCAGTGTACTGGATAGTACAGTCAAATTCCATTAGATAATCTTACCATCATATGAGTTTCTGGCTAGACGGTGCTTGAGTATGGAATGTAACCAATAGTTTATGATCGGTAAGAATTGTGAATTTGTAACCTCTCAGTTGAGCCTCGAAAAATTTTAATGAGTCAATAATTGCCAACAATTCCTTTTGGAAGGTGGAATAATTTAATTGAGCTGGATTAAATTTTCGAGAGTGAAAACAAGATGGTCTGATTTGATTTAATAGTCCTTGGCCAATCCAAGATCCCAATCCTATATCACTTGCATCACAAACTAAATATTTTGGATCAGTAGACTCATTGTTCCATGGTTTTAAAACATGTGGGGAATTCACGAGTTCCTTTAGTTTTTCAAACGCTGTATTATGAGTATTTGTCCATTCCCATTTCTTCGTTTCTCCTTGTAGCTCTAATAACGTACTTGCGTACGAAGCTAGATCTGGAATAAAATGACTTAGATAATTGACAATTCCTAGAAAACCTCTTAAATCCCGTTTTCTCTTTGGAGTTGGAAATGTCAATATAGTGGTTCTTTTCTTTGGATCTGCATGAAGTCCATCTGCGGTCAGTACATGACCTAGAATCTCCAATTTAGGTGTGAAAAATTGGCACTTAGTTTCTTTAAGATAGAACTTCTCATCCTGTAGACGTTGTAGAACCTTCTTGAGAACTTCTACATGTTCCTCATACGTTTTGGTAAAGATCATGATATCATCAATATAAATAATTATATTTTTATAAATCATATCTTTGAATATTTCATTCATAACTCTGACCATAGTAGCCGGTGCATTTCGGTCTCCTTGTTGCATAACTCTACTTCTGTAGTACCCTCGGTGGGTTAGGAATGTGGAATGCTTCTCTGATTCCTCATCATTTCTGACATTAAAAAATCTGTCTGCTAAATCTATTTTTGACCAAAAGGATTTCTCCACTACTAGTTTAATAAATTCATTTATATCAGGTAGGGGTGTATGGTCAGGTTCCACTGCTAGATTCCGGTCTCGACAGTCATTAACAAATCTGGCTTCTTCCAGTTTATCTCTCTCAGGTATAGTGAACATAACTACCAGGTTGGTATCATTCTCCACTCGGTAGATTCGTCCTGTTTTTTCTTCCTCAGTGATTTTATCGTTGATTTGCTATGTAAATCGATGTCCTGATGGTCTCCATTTTGGTAACCATGTGGCTCCAGGTTTAGGTCTGATGGTATGGTTGACCTTCCTTAAGGGCGGTAAATCCCGTGGTATTTCTTGGGAAATAATTTGGGAAATTCTGTTACTGGATTAAATTGCTTCTCGATAGATGAAACGGTTGTTGAAAAACCCCGTTCCTTATCGGTATCTTCCGTATCACTGATATTCTCCCGATTCTCCGGTTCACTATAATCTGTAACTGATTCACATGATACTTCTAAGTATGCTGATCTTATACCATGTTCCATGGCACTGGATTTCTTCCATGTACTCAATGCAAACCTAGGAATATCTTCCGGTTGGATAGTCACTGGTTCCTGATGTGCAGGAATAATAGCACGGACCTTTGAAAGAGCCGGTTCTCCCAATATCATGTCCCATTTTGATAAGTGCATTACATAGAAGGTACGTTCTTCTACATATCCTATTCAATCTAACGTTATTGTACACGATTTTTCAATGGTTGTTTTGGAGCCTTTGATTGCTGTACCCAAAGATACCTTCTAAATATTCTTAGTAGGAATATTGTACAAGTGTACAAACTGAGAATTAATTAGGTCTCCTCCCTTCGTTTGGAGGTCTACTAGTGCTAGAGCAGGGTGTCCATTTGTTCTAACAAAAACTTTATTGTAGTCCAGGGTCTGGGCTGACAAGGGTCGTTCCTTGTTTTTATCCTTGCTGATTTTCGATGCAGGTAGGCTTAAATCCTGTGCTGCAGTACGCATGGGTACTTTATTTTGACGCTTCCTGCAATCCTTGTAGGAGTGACCAGGGTTCCAACACCATAAACATTTTTTATCCCTGATCAGTTGCATCTTCGTTTTCTGATCCAATTTCTTAGTGATGGTATCCCAATCTGAATCCTTACGCTTCTCATTATTGCTCTTGTTGACAGGCTTATTGCTGGGATTAAAACCTGATTTTTGTCGATTATAATCCTGGCGTAGATTTTGATCCTTGTTGAATGATTTTTGACATTGCTTTTGTTGTCCACTTGGTATGTATGGTGGGGCAATATCTTTCTTTGACGCTTCATATGACTCTGCTTGGTGTACCAGCTGATCATATGTCCAATCCTCTTTAATTAGAGGAATTAGAGTGGCCAACATATATGTAGGTAAATGATTTAGAAACTTCCTTCTCTTGACTTCCTCCGATATTGACTGCTTTCCGCTTTTATCAATTAATTTAATCTGTATTTCGGTGAGCCAGTTGGCAAACTGCTTAATTCCCATATGTCGTCCATCCTTGTATGGTGTGGCTGTTTCCCATTGCTTCCATAAAATATCCTTGCTT
>ML121554.1:424651-460613 GCA_003788615.2 Terfezia boudieri ATCC MYA-4762 | reverse complement strand
GGTTGGTTTTGACGAGACGTGTTATATAGGCCCTGGTCCAGTCTACCTACATTATTCCTTCGTATAACAAAACGTAAAGTATAGTACATAAAAGATATAAATAACGTAATAATACATTGATCGCAAGTGCCAGCTTCCTGATCGGAAGCAGGTAGAAGTCGTTGACGGCCTAAGCCATCAAGTTACCGGTGCCTTAAACGGTACCATTTAAGGTACCTTGAACGGCAAAGCACCTGTGGGAGAACCCGAGGTGTGGGAGGACATACCGTGTGGGAGGAGACCTCCACACGGTTGGTAGTAATACATAAAGGAATCAGTAATCCCAGAGACTTGTCGATATATTTCCGGCGACCTAGGGGAGACCTTAGGTAGTCAGAAGTCTGTTGGGCTTGTCGTCGCTAGTCTATCTATCGTATTAATGTTTACTTCTAATGTGGACAATATAATAACAAGGAATGCCTTGTGGGGAGAATCATTAGTTGGATGGGAAGATTCCGTTAGGGAGTCATCTTGACCGTATGTGGTTGTAGGCAGTGGTTTGCCTATATCTAACATATTTGTCATGGCTTACTGATGACAGATCCTAGTAAGTAATGTAAAAAAAATTGTAGATTTCAATTAGAAATAATTTATTTGAGAGATGTAGGTTCCGGACTAGTTGGAATCCTAGGAAATATAACGTGAGTGCGTTCATATTTACATTACTTACTATGATCTGTCATCAGTAAGCCATGACAAATATGTTAGATATAGGCGAACCCCTGCCTACAAACACATACGGCCAAGACGACTCCCTAACGGAGTCTTCCCATCCAACTAATGATTCTCCCCACAAGGCATTCCTTGTTATGATATTGTCCACATTAGAAGCCAACATTAATATGATAGATAGACTAGCGACGAGAAGCCCAAGAGACTTCTGACTACCTAAGATCTCCCCTAGGTCGCCGGAAATATATCGACAAGTCTCTGGGATTACTGATTCCTTTATGTATTACTACCAACCGTGTGGAGGTCTCCTCCCACACGGTATGTCCTCCCACACCTCGGGTTCTCCCACAGGTGCTTTACCGTTCAAGGTACCTTAAATGGCACCGTTTAAGGTACCGTCAACTTGATGGCTTAGGCCGTCAACGACTCCCACCTGCTTCCGATCGGGAAACGGGCACTTGCGATCAATGTATTATTACGTTATTTATATCTTTTATGTACGATACTTTATGTTTGGTTATTCGAAGGAATAATGTGAAGGGATGAATCTTCCTAAATGATATAAATATCAAATAAGAAGACGGAAAGAGCGAAGGTAAGAAGGGTCTTAAAATACGTAAAACTCATACAACCGCAACCACACATAAAGCCATCCCAAACAGACTAAATCCTGAGCTAGAGCAAGAACAACATACTCTCGAGCTCAAAATAGAGATCATGCTCCAGGAACAAAAGGAGATCAACAAGCTGCAGAGAATTTACATAAGAGATTCGAAGGTCAACAGGTTTTCAGAACCTCTTAGAGGACTCACTATAGAAACCGTAAATGGGTTCTTAGTACGAATCCTCTCATCGGCTCGATAGATTGGAATATAACTGTAAGTGATCACACACCACGGCAAGACTTAACATTATGAAAGAGATGAAGTATTGCTAGTAGAACATGTCCAGGTCCAAGAGACCTAACACCCGTATAGTTCAGCCACTTTCTGTTTCGCATGATAGGTCAGGTGGGCTCGTGTGCGCGACGAGATACTTCGTAGCTACAGAGGGTTCATCAGCATCCTGGTCACTTATGAGGTATCTCTGATTTGTACGTACATAGGCATCAATCTTATTGCTTCTAGCGACATCTGCTACAAACTTACGTTCCGCATTTGTCCACACACTTTCCAAGATCAACTGTGACCGCTGAGGATCTGGAAGGGGGTCCTGAAAAAGCGTGATGCTTTCCATATCATTTCCTGCGTCTGTCACCATATCCCGAAGTGCACCGGAAAATTGATTGATACTCCTGTTTCTGACTGATTTTATTACTTTGCGCATGACTGGCAACTGCAAGTGAGTAACAAGTTCCTCAGTGTCCGTCCCAGGCTCGCTATCATACTGTCATTGTGCACTGGTCAGTGCTAATATTGGCATTGAGTGAAATGGACTTTGTGGGTTTAAGGAAATGCTAGAGAATGAGTGACGTAGTGGTGAAGGACGCACTGAGCGTCCTGGTGTACCCTCAACTTGAAACTGTTACTATTGTCAGTCTAACTTCTATACCTGCTCCTAAGAATTCACACATACGCTGCAGGATGCTCTAAGTATAGCCAGCGATGCTTTCCGGCGTTTTAGTGTCTGGATAACTGTACCCTTTGAGGAGAGGATATTGGTGGGTGTTGTCTATCGTTTGCAATCAAATCAGTGCTGTAAAGACACAGAACATCCGCGGGTGCTTACCTTAGGAAATGTTACTCTGGCTGTGAAATTAGGTGTATTAGGCACTAATACTGTGACCTTTTCGGGAGGGATAGCGGTAGACTTGGAAGAACCTGACGACATGGGGATGGCGGTAGTGGTAGACGTTATGGATCCTGTACTGGTTGCTGTCTTCTTCTTCGCCCTACGGAGGTCATGGTATGTTGCAGAGCGCTTTCTCGCAATTTGCGATTCCTTTCCTTTACGAGTCCCAGCCATTTTCGTACTTAGTTATGTACGGATTGTGTGGGATAATGCAGAACTTTCGCAGACGACATTAACATCTCTTTATAACATTTGGGACTGCTTGCTTCTCACCTTCGGATGTTCAACAGGTCTTTACAGCCCCTCTGGGTCTCTGCAAATCTGCCAACTATACGAGACAAAGAATTGCACCCCAACTCGGCCATGGTGTCTCTGGTCCCGCTGTAGAAAATGCTTCCATTCTGTTAGCTGACCCTCAAAGACTGGCATCGTACTATCAGGTTTAGCAGGTATCACTCTGGAGTGGGTGACACTTACAACTTCAGGTATGCTGTATCTCTCTTTGGCCTCTGAGTGTCCCTGCCAGTCCTCAAGCCCCGCAATCATGTAGTGCATATTGCTCATTCCCGTGTTTAGGAATTCCTGATATAATTACCCGCCCCTCAATATCTGGCATTTATCACTCTGGAGTGGGCGACACTTACAACTTCGGGTACGCTATATCCCTCTTTGGCCTCTGAGTGTCCTTGCCAGTCCTCAAGCCCCACAATAATGTAGTGTACATTGCTCGTTCCCATATTTAGGAATTCCTGATATAATTACCCGCCCCTCAATGACTGGCATTTATCACTCCAGAGTGGGCGACACTTACAACTTCGGATTCGGCGTAGCCCTCTTTGGCCCCTCAGTGTCCCTGCAAGTCCACCGCCCATCCATTGACGCTCAAGCTCCACAATCACGTAGTGCACATCACTCGTTCCTGTTCAGATTCTTAATATTATTACTCGCCCCTCAAAGGCTGGTCATAGACCACCAGTTATCAACGTAGTTTACTTACATACATCCATATTCCAAACAATTCCAAACCCATCAGTATTCCAAACAATTCCAAACACTCGCAAACAGGACAAATCCGAAGAAATAATAAAAGTACTAATATTCGACCAAAATGTGGAAATACAAGCTTATAACCTACACTCAAATCCTAAAAAGAAAAAACAAAAAAAGCGACCAGAGTAAAAAATGAGCTAACTAGACCCATCTGAATCGAGACTAATCCGAATTGCTGCTCAGTACTATTGGTGCAATACCTTGCCCAGCCCGTCCCAAGCCTGCTGCAGGACCCCTACCATGTGCTCCACGGCCACGTGCGACTGCCTGTCCTGCAGCTGCACCATCTGCAGTACCAGCAGGGCCCACTGCTGCACCCCTGCCGGCACCAATCCCAGACCCTCCTCGTCTGCATGCAACTTTGGGTCCCACTGCTGCAGCAGGACCCCCAGGGCCCACTGCTGCAACCCCCCTACCAGCACCAACCCTAAACCCTCCGCGTCCGCGTGCAACTCCCTGAGCCCCACGGCCCCCCCTGCCAGCAGGGACCCCCAGTCCATACCCAGCTCCTCCCAATCCAGCGATAGCTACTGGTACCAACCTAGGTGGGGCGACCTCTGCTTGAATGTCTAGCATATTCCCACCAGAGTAGTCAGCAGTTATGTGCCTCGTTAGTTATTGGTCGCTAGCCATTCCGAGTGGAAGAAGACTCCACCTATCAGGCCTGTCCAAGACATAGAAGCATGAGATTCATCTCACTGCCCCCAACTCCTATGGCAAAAATGGTTCGCTACGTAAAACCAGCTCAGCCATCGTTTGGGCTAGGATTCTCACAGTCCCCGATGCGGTTGTTGCGGTGAAGAACTACCCACCACAGGCGACATCCCTTGTGTGATTTTCGGGTGTTATTATGTGAATCCTCACTGACGTTGGCGGACCCCCAATAGAGGTTGGCCATTCATGAGGTACCGCACAGCAGCAGGTACGGGCTGCTAAGGGGCCTACTGCAACTCCGCTAGCACCATCTGGCAAGCTTGGAGGAGGGATTACTATTGGCACCTGCTGCATCCCTGCCAGTACCAGAACGACCGGGGGAGAGACAGCTAGTAGAGGGATGGCTGGGGCTTGTAGAGGAATAGCTGGGGCTTGTAGAGGGACGGCTGGAGCTTGTAGAGGTACGGCTGGAGCTTGTGGTGGGCCGGCAAGAGCAGCAGGGCCAGCAGGAATGACAGGGGCAGCTGGTACAGGGATGACAGGAGGTGGTACAGGGACGACAGGAGGTGGTATAGGGATGGCAGGAGGTGGTACAGGGACGACAGGAGGTAGTATAGGGATGACAGAAGGTGGTACAGGAACAACAGGAGCTAGTACAGGGATGATAGGAGCTGGTACAGGGACGGCAGGAGGTGGTACAGGGACGACAGGAGGTGGTACAGGGACGACAGGAGCTGGTACAGGGACGACAGGAGCTGGTACAGGGACGGCAGGCACAGGGGCTTGTGTGCTATGAGCAGCGATCCTAGCTCTTTCCGAGTTCGATTCTTGTGTTGCATTAAGTAGGGTTGCGCCGGCTCTACCTCTGGGATTCTGGGGCATATAGGATGGCCCCGTAGTAGATCGCCCAAGCTCGTTGATGTCTAGTAGTGGCTTCCTCAAGGGCTGTATTACCACTCCAGGGTTAGCAGCACGATGTGCGGCACGAGCCCTCTGCACCGTATCCCACATGCTCTGGCGGCTATTGCGGGCCTTCTTAGCGATGTCATCATACAGAATCCGCACATTTCGGCGGATGATATCTCTGTTGTATTGTACCTGGCCTCGGGGGGCCATGGTGGGCTGGCCAGCAGCCCATTCACAAAATTCTCCCCATCTTATTATACCAGCTTCTCTGGCACCATAGCAAGTCCAGTTTTGCACCCCTCGGTGGACTTGCTTCCTCCAGAGTGTGTACAGCTGAGGTGGGATGCCATCATCAAAGAAACCAACACTTTTTGCAGCATTTCGGACCATTGGCTCATCAGTATTATCGGCGTTACCAAGCTGTTGTCTTGGAGGCATGCTACAGATCTGAGCTCAGATTAGTCTATAAACGGACTGCAAGGGGGCTGCATTGACTTAGTGTGGTTAGCATTGACTCCCCACCACCGCGCCGGATTCTGGATAGAGACTAGAGCGAAGACAACTTACCGTATTTGGTAATATCGGGTGAAGAATTGAGGAGGATCGATCTGAAAACAGTCTTTGGGGATCTTGAACGACTTTGGACAATTGGGAAGAGAGATTGAGGAGGATCGATCTGGATACAGTCTCTAGGAATCCTTGATAGTCCAAATACTACTCGTTCCAACCATACTACCTTCATTTGTTTGTTCCCTGGGGAGACCCACATTGGCCATAGATAACCAGACTAGGCCATAGAATGGTCGGATATACCCCTATGAGACTAGTACATCTCTTGATGGGCTATTCCTTTGTTTGCCATGTATGGTTGCTTACTATGCTCGCGCCCGAGAAGACACTTATAATCTAGCCCTGACTAGCACCTTTGACAGAGTATTACACTCCTTGATGGGCTATTTGTTTGTTTGCCATGTTTGCCTGCTTATCAGCATCGCAGTCATGCTTAACATATGCTTGCACCCGACTAGAAATTTCTTCACTTAGCTCGACACCCTATATACACTAGCCGGCCTACACCTGACCCGTCTGGACTAACCCCCCTCATGTAATCTTTTTCCCTCCCTAATCATGCTTGCAGGAATGGACTCGGTCCCTCTCCGCATTCAACTCCATTGTAGCCTTCTTCACCCCAGCACTCCCCTTGCCCTTGGCGGTCCTCGGCATATAACTGGGTCCGGCTGAAGGTTGCCTCAGCTCCTTAACATCTGGCAGAGGCCACTTTGGCGGCTCAACCACAGCTGGCTCTCCATGGTAGGCTACCCTATGGGCAGCCCATGCCATGTGGATTGCTATCCACATAGCCTGCCGGCTACCTCTGGCCTTTTTCACTACGTCGTCACATAGTATTTAGATGTATTTCCGAATCACCTCGTCCTGGTATACCAGCTGACCCCGAGGAGCCATTGTGGGTTGGCCAGCGGCCCACTCACAGAAGGATTCCCACTTATTTGACCCTGCCTCTTCAGGGCCGTAGCAGTTGAAATTTTGTATTCCCCTATGTACTTGCTTACGCCATTGCGTATACAATTGACTAGGGATACCTTCACCAAAGAACCCGACGCGCTCTGCTGCCTTCCTTACTGTCGTCTCATCACTGATAGTTGCCGGGTTATCATTACTGGACATTTGTATTTATGCAATCTATATCACATGTGGTTAGTCTCCTCTCGGACAACCAGGAACCCATGGTCTAGTGTGGTTATGCATAGTCATGCATCAACTTACTGCGAGCTAGGTTTAGCGGTTATACAAGTTCTATTCTCGCCAAACTAGTTCTGAACTATCTACTGTTAGTATGCGATAGGACACTGAGGGGCTGGTCTGAGTAGTATACTTACTCACTTGCAAAGAAGATATCGCACTGTCGAGGAGGATTCAAACTTGGGGGGAATCACCCTATATAAGGTAGTCAACAACTCGCTATCCACCACTATAGCATACTCCCCTTTATTCCACTATAAAGCAGTTCAAACTGGGGCTTCGATACCTCTTGCTCGTTAATCTGGTTCTTACTAGTATACTCAGGGGCCAAACTAGGCCTCATATGGTGCCAAGCTATCTAACAACATGCAAAGCCGGAACTAGACCTGTATAAGCTGTTCATACAGGTAACCATCTTGTCTGGTTAACCAGGCTAGTGCCAGCCTAGGCTGGTTGAGTGCTATGTCCGCTTCTGTAGACTAACTAACCAGACTACCTTTTCCCGTAGTCTGGTTACTTTTCCCGAGTGCAATGGACCATGAATGGCTAACCCCGGTTCATCCAGGTATATCCAGGATATTCTAGCTGATTAAGCTGTCTAGCACTAGCGACACACAAGATATTATCACTGTACTCCGTATCGCTGTGGTGGATTCACCATGGATTTTAACCCACGATTAAGGGGACTGTACCGGACAGCATAAGCCCTGCTACATTAAGAATTTCCTGCAAACTCACAGCGGCAACCGAAGAATATTGCAGGAGGCTAGCAGACACGCATTGGGACTCTATGATGTCTCCACCTGAAGCCTCTTCTGACGGTAGGTATCCTTCAAACATATTACTTTTCTTCATCACGGTTACCTAATATTCACATAAAATGCACTGTCAGTTTTGTCATTTCGTTTTCCACTCTGCAGGGCACTATGGTCGGCATCTACGGAGTAAACACCCCAATGAGCCTCTTGTGGACGTTCAAGAGCCTTCAGCGGCGATAAGCTACAAACGCGGTCATACTCTCACTTTGTTGACTCTGGAATCTCCAAAGCGATACAAGGACACCATTAAAACGCCGGCGATTGACAGGATAACTTTAGCGAGTTCAGTTTCACCCCAAACTACTGAAATTGAATCTAGAAGGACCCCAAATCATAGCCCAGACCCTGAGGAGTCTACAGAGGTCGTTGGAAACCTCACGGGGGGCCCTTAGCGCCTTCCACCTCAATACGCCGCTGGAAAAACTATTAAAGTTCATATTTTCCAGTACATCTGAAGCTGACGATTTAACCCACTCGCACTGTTCGACAATG
The DNA here is from genome assembly GCA_003788615.2 of Terfezia boudieri ATCC MYA-4762. Lineage (NCBI taxonomy): Eukaryota > Fungi > Ascomycota > Pezizomycetes > Pezizales > Pezizaceae > Terfezia > Terfezia boudieri. Next base: position 452,430 of record ML121554.1, on the reverse strand, counting down.
TGTATGAGTACAAGCTAGCTCGATTCTTCCACGAGAGCAAGATGTCCCTGAAACATATTGACAATTACTTCGGTAATAACCTACTCCCTACAGACCAACTGGAGATATCCAGAGTCCACTTCAAGTCTGGTCATACATGGTAGAATATGATGTGGGAGTTGATAGATCAACCTGCATGGCATCGAGGAACAGTGGATTTTCATATACAATATGGGTGTGTATTCTATTACAGGGATGTGCAGTGTACTCTGGTGTATCTTTTACAGCAGCGGACGTTTGCTAAAGACCTGATATATGAGCCAATTCAAGAGTTTGATGCTGAGGGAAACCGGGTATATACGGAAATGCATACAGAAGATTGGTAGTGGCAAACGCAGGTACGGTCAGTGATCTTATTTGCAATCTTACTACGGACACTGAGCATCTTATATAGTTGACTCTCCTAGTTGGGTCAACTCTAATTCTAGTTATTCTGACATCGGATCAAATATTCCTAACAAATTTCTCAGGGGATAAGAAATTGTAGCCATTATTCATGTCAATCGGCAATATTCCCTCGTACATTCGAAACAAACCTACGAGACAGGCTTGGATCCTCATTGCCCTTCTGCCGGTCGAACCTAAGTGCAATAAGGGAATTAAAGGGTTTACGCTACAACAGCAGGAGTATGATGCGCTCAGAGTCCAGCATAAGATTCTGGGGTGCATTCTAAGACCCCTGGTGCAACTGTATGAGGTAAGCGAGAACAATGTATAAGGAGACAGTGAACGTCCGTTACTGACTGATTGGGGTAGGGTGGAGGATGTGAAATGGTCTGCCCCGATGAAAAAGTGAGGAACTGTATTCCCATTATTTCAAGCTGGCTTACAGACCACATGGAAAATGTGAACATCCATGGTATAAAAACCCACAGGTGTCCCGTTTGCATTGCAACACAGAGCCAATTGGGTACATTGCCAAAAAAACCGTATGCAGTTCGTAATCATGTGAATTACCAGAGGCTATTCGAAGCTGGTGATGTAGATGAGTAAGGATACTGAGAATCCTGCATTGTGGCGTATGACAGCTAACCCGGAGGAGCTTACAGGCTCAAGGGGTCAAACCAATTCCGAACGCACTGTGGACACTGAAGGACATTAAGCCAGTTCTGATCGTCTGAGGGGACCTTCTGCATAATATCCAGCTTGGGATTCTGAAACACCTAATGGATTGGACAGAGGGATTTTTGCAGAAATACAAACGACTTGAAGTCTTTGACAAGGTATGGGAGGCTATCCCACTGTACCTTGGGTACCAACCACCACAGAAACGGTATCGGCAGATCACAATGTGGAGTGGCTCGGAAATGACAGGTGTCAACCATGTCATTTTGGCATGCTTCACGGCTACCATACATCAAAGCAAGGACACTCTCAAGCTGTCGGCAGCTGCTCAGCATGATAGCAAGCTAGCCATACGATGTGTGCATGCTTTGACGGATTTCTGTCTAATGGCAAGATACCGGAGCCATACACCAGAAACTATTGAATACATGAATGACTATCTGTGACAGTTTCATCAGTGTATGCAAATTTTTGAGGAATTTCGGGCAAGTAAAGCAGATCGCCAAGAGGCAGCAGTGGCTGTTAGGGAGGTGGCAGAGGGTCAGGCGCGGCAGTCGACCATTGATCATTACTTCAAGCTCACCGCCACGCAGTGAGCAAAACGAAGTGTGGAGGACCAGCAAGAGAGACAGCAACTCATCAATAACATCCTGCAGCAAGCTACATTCAACTTTCCCAAGCTGCATCTTCTAATCCACTATGAGTCTCAGATAACCGATTTCGGAACACTCCCATAGTACTCCACTGAGATCACCAAGGCCCTTCACAAGCCACTGAAAGACGCCTATAGATGGTCCAACCGAGTTGATACGGCAGAGCAGATCCTAGATATTATCTCTAGGAAGTATGCTATCTGGATGCGGGAGTTGAATCTCATTGCATAGAGTAAGGATATTAAAATGCCTGCTAAGGTGCTGAAGATATTGGCTTCGGACAGCCAGGATCCATCACGGGATGAAACGGAAGTGAAACCAGACAGCAAGGGTCTGACATTAGGAGGGAAACAAAGTGCAGACAACCCGAGTGGGATACGTTTGTCATCACTTGCGGAAGCTTTAGGTTTACCATGGCTCACTGATCAATTCTATGAGTACCTAAGGTTGAATATGCCCAGAGGAAAGGCTATACCAGACGCTGGGAAGATATGCAATTACAGAGCACATTACTACCACTCCTTCTCAGTCCCTGTTGTGCAGTTTCAAGGTGAGGGGGAAGTAGTGCATTGTGTTAGGTAGACAGGGAAACAGCCATTCAGGAAGAGAGGGAAGCCAAGGGTGGATTGGGTGTAAGTTCGTCAGCAACAGAGGGTGCGAGCTAAATTCCAAGTAGGTCAGCTGGATGGGAAGACAGTGGGGAGATTGGAAGGGTTATTCAGTGTCCGGGACAATGTGGGGAAGGTCCATGAAGTTGCGTTGGTAGAACTATTGTGAATCTGGGGGCCAGCAAAACCAAGTGGAGAAGAAGGAATGATCAGACTAGAACGATGGGATGAGGGGAAAGGGATATATATGGTGTGGATAAGAGACATTGAGGGGATGGCTCATTTAATCCCACTGGAAATAGGAAGGTTATGGTTGGTGAATAATAGAATTGATTTGAGTACATGGAATGAACTGTATGCATAGAGGTACATAGAAGTGACAATATAAGAGATGACCTTGTAAGGCATGTAAGGGATTCTGAAGAGAGTGTACAGGACTTTGATCGTTGTGCATAGAACTGGCATGAGACGCCTGGTGCTTTTAAAAAAGAAAGACTCGGGACGCTGGGGGCATTGCATGACTTCGGACGGCTGGAGTATGGGACGAGATAGGACGGACACAGGGCGACGTCAGACGTCTGAGGGATCGGACAGCATCGGACGGTGACAAGGGGAGTTCGGACATTTGGGGTATGGGACGACATTAGAGCCCTTAGGGCATGTGGCAACATCGGACGGTAGAGGGTCATGACTGCATGGAGGATGAGATCTGGGCAGCCTCAGGATGGCGGTGGGTGCCATAGGAGACACTGGCAAGACGGTGTCATCTGGATGCCATATAAATTGTTCCTGATGCCACTATACCTTGTATGGAATCCTAAAACCTTTAGATATCCTAGATCAGCTATAGCTATATCTAACAATAGACTTCATAATAGGATAGCCAGAAGATTCGGAGTTTAATACTATCTTAATAATAGTAGATTAGTTGTAGAAAATAAAGTATGTTATATCTTATTAGGATACTTGCTCTACTCTAGAGTTAGCCAATCTCTACTTCAATAATATATTCCAATACTATAGCCTTCCTGAATCGATCGTATCTGACTATGGCCTCCAGTTTACCTTAGAATTCTGGTAAGTCTTTTATGAACTTCTAAGGATTAAAGTATGGCTGTCAATAGCATATTACCCCTAGACAGATAGCCAGTTAGAGAGGATGAATGCTATTATGGAGCAATATCTACAGGCTTTTGTCAATTACCAGCAAGATAACTAGGTTTTATTACTAGTCACCTACAAATTTGCTGTAAACAACTAGTTCTCAGAATCTTTCAAAACCTCACCTTTTCTAGCTAACTACAGTTAGTGTCTCTAGTTCATAGATACTCTGGCACCCCTACAAAAAGTCAAAAAAGATACCTTAGCCAAGGAGTTCACAGCTGAAATTATTGAGCTCTACTCTATCTTGAAAGCTGAGCTAAGATATATGCAAGCTAGGCAAGCTAAGTATGCTAATAGATTATAGTTGCTAGCCCTCAAATATGAACCAAAGGATAAGGTATGGCTCTCCAGCCAGTATTTTCGGACAGAACAGCTATCTCGCAAGCTCAACTATAAATTCCTGGGTCCATTAGAGGTGTTGGCCACTATTGGCACTTATACCTATCAATTGAGGTTCCTTAAGAACATCAAATGCCACTCGGTTATTTATGTCTCTGAGATTAAGCCCACTGTAGAGAACTCTCTTCCAGGACAGAAACACCCTCCACCCCCTTCCATAGTTATCGAAGGTGAGGAGAAATAGGAGGTAGAGAAGGTACTAGATTCGCAGAAGAGATATGGGCATTTGTAGTATAAGGTCAAATGGCTGGAGGATGAAGAGTCGACCTGGCAACCAGCGGAGGACCTGGAAAATGCTCAGGACTTGGTCACACTGTTCCACCAGCATTACCCCCGAAAGCCCCGCCCCACCCAGTGATGTTCTTGTCGTCCGGAAATTGGTTATCAGGGTTGTTATTGTCGTTGTTGTTATTGTCGTGGTTATTATTGGTACGTACTTCCGGCGTTGGGGTTGTGTTATTGGTTATTGGTTTTGTTCGCCTGTCCTGCTTGTTTGTTTGTTTGTTTGTTTTTACCTTGCCTTTCGCCTTGCCTTTCGTCGCTGGGGCTCCGAGCCTAAAGGGGGGATAGTGTCACAACCGTCCCTTCCCAGCCTAGTCTGACCTCGTTGTTGTTATTCGTTGTTCCTTCTGGCATCACCTGCGACTCAGGTGATAGGGTTGTTATCTCGGCTCCCGAGATAAGGGGTCTCGGGAACCTTATTCCTTCCGGTGGCCTTGGCCAGGAAGGAAGCCTGTATATATAGCTTGCTCTCTCCGCCCTCTCGTTGGATCCCTATCCAACGTCTTGTATACCTAATACAGGACCTTGCTTCTCTCCCTACGCTGGTGCACCTTCCTCGTGTACCTCACCTTGCCTTGCCTTGGCCTCTGCCTTCTGCCTTCTGCCTCGTTCGTACCCCTTGGCCCCTCAGCCCCTCGCGCCACGTTACAACAATTCCATAAAAACTTGAAACACTTCATAAGAACTAAAGGCAATCCAATCCATAAACCAGCAATCTGTAACAAGTACAAGAACGTAATAGGCCGTAAAGCGACCCAAAATATCGCAACTAGGACAATTCCGTGACAACATTAGACAATTCCATGCCAACGAGATAATTCCGTAACAATTCCATAAAAACTTGAAATACTTCATGAGAACTAAAGCCAATCTAATCCATAAACCAGCAATTCATAAAAACTACAAGAATGCCCAAAATATCGCAACCAGAAAGAACAAAGGGCTTGGCGAGTAGCCATCGTCTACTCGGCTCGGTGCGAGTAATCCAGGTAAGAGAAAAGCAGACTCGGCGGCGCGGGGCAAGGGAAAATAATTAGCTGTCGGCGCGGGTAAAAATCGGCCCGCTGTGCACGCTACCAGCAATACCCCCAGAAGCCCCGCCCCTGAGCTCGTTGGTTTGCTACCGCTCCCTCTGCTCTGGTCGCTGGAGCTCCTGCCCTAAAAGAGGGGATAGTTTCACAACACCGTTGTCCTCGCTACTTATATCGTCGCAGTTTTACAGTTGTTCGCTTAACTTGTTCACTTAGCTTGTCGCTTAGCTTTTTGCTTAGCTCATTTGCTTAGCTTGTTCGCTTAGCTTGTTCGCAGTTTCGGGTATTTGCTTAGCTTGGGGGAAGCCTCGGTATATTGCTATTGCTCAAGTACTCTGACAGGTGCCTTGGATATACCGAACGTTCATGTATATAGACTTCCCTCTTTTCCTTCCTGTTATGTTCCCCATCCAATGTCTTGTATCTACAATATAGTACTTGGTCCACCCCCTGGTGTATCTCCCCGAGTGCTCCTTTGCCTTGCTCCTTCGCCGTGCCCTGCTCCCCCGCCTTGCCTTGCTCCCCCGCCTTGCCTTGCTCCTCCGCCTTGCCTTGCTCCTCCACCTTGCCTTGCTCCTCCGCCTTGTTTTATTCCTCCGTCTTGCCACCGTCTCCACCCCCGCCCCTCCCACACTCGCGTATACTCTCTCACGCAAGTGTCAACCTCGCCCCGCCCTCCTGCGGTCATATCCCTCGGTTAGCCTAGCATCCCAGTGCCTTCGTTATACTTCCTACAGCTTCTTCAGTAGGTCTATTAGGTCTTCACTAGAATCATACATTATTAGGTAGATGAGCTATTGTGCCATTATATGAAGTTCTTCCAACAAGACTTGTCATTGGATCAATCAAGGCATATTGTGATATGGAGATGACTAAGAACACGTAACTCAAGTTTGTGCTATATTGGGACTAGTGCAGTTACCGCATAAACTGAGTTTTCCATTTAAGAATTGACCACCACTATTATTAGTTGGGGCCTCGCTTCGCAGATATTTCGTAATTTCTCGCCGGTACCTACTGCATAATCTCGACTTGGCTCTCCCTTTGCCTTGGTTGACCTTGACCAGAAGCAATTGGGCGTCACTCATAGACGCTGATTGGTGGCCTGGACAGGCAATCTCCAAGGATCAGAGAATTGTTTCCGCAACCGTGAAGATATGTTTTAATAACCTTTGGCCTCCGGTGGTCCTTCGTGAACCTGCAATCTTGCATTCTCTTTCCTATAGTTACTGTACTGCAACACCAGCCGCACCATGGCGTCCAGTGTTCTCCGTGCACTTCGCGCATCCGACACCGTTACCATCGACCAGCCTTACAAAGCCAACACTGCCTCCCTCCCCACCCGAATAGCCTCTGTCGTCTCCCGCACCTGGGATCTCGGTTTCACCGCGTTCGGTGGCCCCCCCGTACACTTCCAGATCCTCCACCAACGGTTCGTCCAAGGTCTTTCTGCGAGAAACAGCGCCGCAAAGTACCCTCCATGGCTAGACGAGCAAACCTACCAAGAACTCTTTGCAATATGCCAATCTCTCCCGGGTCCAGGCAGTACCAAGATGATTTTCTGTATTGCACAGGTCCACGCTGGGATTATTCCCGCGCTTGCGGTGTTTGCACTCTGGGCGGGTCCGGGAATGTTTGGTATGTTTGCCCTGGCGTTGGGAGTTAAAAATATCAAGGAGACACTGCCACAGGTGGTTTATGCGCTGCTGAGTGGGATGAACAGCGCGACGGTGGGTATCGTTGCGCTGGCGGCAGTTCAGTTGGCGGAGAAGGCAATTACGGACAAAGTCAGTAGGTTATTGGTCATTTTTGGCGCCTGTGCTGGATTGTGCTATACTGCATTATGGTACTTTCCATTGCTTCTCGCAATTGGAGGTCTTGTAACTCTTCTCTGGGATCTATGGGCAAGGGGAGTCGTTGGGAGGTACAAGGAGAGGAGGAGACAGAGGAAGGCAGGCAATGCTACTGCGCGTGATGGAAGTAACAGTGAAGCTGGGATAAGTTTGGAGCCAACAGCTACCGCGGGCGCCGCTACACCAGAGGGTACCAACCTTCAGCACAGGCGACCTACCACCATGGAAGGCGAGGAGCTACAAAGAGACATAGAAACGCAGGAAGCACCCAAAACTCCCGAGGCAGGTCCTTCACAACCTGTCAAAATGCCCGGGAAGGATACTGCCGCGTGGGACAGGATTGGGGGTACAGATATGCTCGCACATGCAATTCCCGTGAAAGTCGGTATCGCCATTATCGGTGTATTCTTTGGTGAGTCCCACCCATATATCAAATTTCCCACAAACTAATATTACCCTTCCCCCTCTTAGTATCCTTCATTGCCGTCCTCGTAGTCCGCAATGTCCTCGAAAACCCGCCACTCGAACTCGACCTCTTCGCAAACATGTACCTCGCTGGTACCATCATCTTTGGTGGTGGCCCCGTCGTCATTCCCCTTCTCCGCTCCTACGTAGTTGACCCTGGATGGGTCTCCCCCCGTGACTTCCTCCTTGGCCTAGCCATCATCCAAGCTTTCCCCGGCCCCAACTTTAACTTTGCCGTGTTTCTCGGCGCTCTTGCACTCTCGCATACAACTTATGCTGGTCCAATCGCCTCCTCATTCCTAGGCGCTGTTCTCGGATTCATCGGTATTTTTGCCCCGGGAATGATCCTTGCCTTGGGAGTTCAGAGTCTTTGGAGAGTGTTGAGGTCTAGGCCTATGGTTATTGCCATGTTGAGGGGGATCAATGCAGCGGCGGTGGGATTGGTGTTTACGGCTGTGTATAGGCTTTGGGAGATTGGTTGGCTAACGGAGAAGGAGACTACGGGAAGGAGTTTGGGTGGGGATCCGTGGTGGGTAGTGGTGGCGGTGACTTCGTACGCGGCTATGAAGTGGTTTGGTGTTACACCCCCACTGGCGATTGTACTAGGCTGTGTGGAAGGGGTGGTTTGGTGGGGTGTGGTCCGGGCATAGCTGCCTTGATGCTGTCTGTAATACCTGAAGTAGTTGTAGTATATGCACCTTAGTATTTAATGGTCTTTGATAGATTATCAAAAATCAAACCTCGAATTATTCGAGTTCCCTTGGGTGAACTAAGAGGATACTCCTTCACGACTGGAGTGCGCGATGGACCCTTATACTCCTTTCGCTTCAATCGCTTCTCACTTGCTGATCATATCTAAGTGGACCCTCCCTTAGGTATTTCCAGAGACGTATTGCGTATCGAGTAATAATATTTCACATTCACACACAGGCCATTCATTAGCATATACTAGAAAACGCACAACCACACAGATACGAAACTTCCCTAATGCCTCCTCTATATCAGCATAACCTATGTTATTGACTCAAGCCCCATTCCCAGCAGTCTGTGATATACCTTAAGAATGTTCACATCTATAAGTACATTACCTCCCCCATTTTGAACACACTGTGGCTCTACGCTAAGGGGGGGCCTTCTTCTAAGTTTAGCGGCGATATTTCAACCTTTTCTTTCAAATACCTCAGTACTTCGTATGCCAACAGGTCACTTTACTAAGCAGTGATATAGACAATAAGGTAGAACCCAGTCTTGAAGAGCAGTACACAATTGAATAAGAAAAATAACTATTCTCACCAAGCACCAAACCGAGATAAGACATATGTATCCAATACTGAACACTTGTGTTCATGGTAATGGTACTTTTCAATTTCCCTGAAGCAACTACGACTATCTTGACGGAGAAAAAGCGAATCCGAAATTGGAGTTGGCAATTATGTACAGTGGTCATGAAAAAATTCTAATCTACTTTTTCAAAACAAGAAAAGTTGAAAAAGATTATCTATCATCGATGGTGAAGAAAAATATATCTACAAGAAAATAATGAGGTAAAATTGGGACCCGTTGTGTGTAACTATGTCGTACAGTAGGTACTCCGTAGGTACATGAAAATGTTCGGCCGGTATGTGGAATATTTCGTTGGGCAGTCCCCACCTACCCGCCGCCGTTCACACCTTCCCTGCTCGTTCTACTTCTTATGTTTCTCCTCCAGCTCCTTCCTATGCTTTTCCACCAACCCCTTCTGCACCTGCGGAGCCGCGAGACTATAATGGCTGAACTCTATCGTAACTCCCCTTTCCCTTGGGTCGCCGCCCTCAGCTATATACTAAACCCGAACATCTCATTCAGGTTACAATTCGCATAAGGCGTGAAATTCTCGACCCCTCGACCCCGATATCCGTTTCCCCGATAACCGCGTTTCGCTTGTTCACCAAGCCGACTTGGAACTTGATGGGCGCGGTAATGACAACTTTCATGCGTGGTTCGAGAACGGTCGGGCGTGCGGCCTTGCAAGCCTTTTGGAAGGCTTATAGGAAGTGGCGATTTTGAAGCACATCTCGGGAGAGTCGGTTATGTGCGTGGCTCCGTCGTTGATCACCATATGCGTTCCGAGGTCGAGGTGTCCGAGGTCGAGGTGCCCGAGGTCGCAGAAGTTCATAAAACCCTATTGAAGGGGGTTAGTGGGTTCCATTTCAGCGAAGTTTGGGTTTTGGCGTGGGGGGGAAGGTTACCTTTTCACATGCGTATAAAAACTTCTCAGAAATAGATCCACCAAAGATTTGATGGTCGAATTTATTCTCGAGAAGACTCCCAGTACGTTCCATATACCCGACAGCCTAGCATAATCATCGGCACTACCAGTCTGCTTTTTGAGTCTTTGGTCGACCCATAATTGTCTCTCTATACGCCACCTGCGGTTGTCCAGTAATACAGTCCACGTGATCTCCCTCCTCATGCCCTCAACATAAATATTTAAATGTAGCTCTCCCATTCCAAGAATAATTCGTCTCCTGACCCTCCTGGTCAACATTGACTCTAAAAATCCTCCCTCTGTAACCTCGCGATAGCCTTCGAAAAGTTGTGTATATCTTTTGAGTTCTTTGGCCTGATGGAGAGGGAGATAACTGGTTCCGGGACGAACATAGAAGTCATTGTGTATGATACACTCCCATAGGTGAATGTATCTCCAGATGTATAGCCCACGCCAAACACGGCGCAAATATCGCAAATATCCCCAGCGCGGATTTGGACTAAAATTCCTTCATTTCGTTGGAAGGCATGCGGATAATCCGGGAGACTTTGATTTTCTTGTTGTTTCGTGCATTGAATACATTCATGTCCTCTCTGAGGGAGCCTTGGTAGCTTCGGATATACGAAAACTGGCCATAATTATGTAGTTTTCTTCAGAATCGTTGTGTGCCTGTGATAGAATGATCACTACTCCGTACAGTCAGGCAATTGGTTTCGGTAGGGGGTTGGGGGTTTTTCTGGCGCGGGAGGGGACGAACAGCAAACCCAATATTCCTGAATCGAAGGCTATCCTGCCTGCTCTGGCAACTTCTCCAACTCCTCGGCAACAGCTACGGCCTCCACCTCCGGCCCTGCTTCAGCTTCGACTCTGTAAGATCCAAAATTGATTCCAATTCTCCAAAGTAAGAAGTTATAGGTTAATTATCTAGGTGCACACTTACACCGCAGCGGCTGCCCCACTCTAATACCTCATCCCCAGGACCCTCCTCAAGGGCACAGTTCTCAGTGCAACCCCTACCCCAGTAACCCGTTTCAGGGCACCCACAGCCTTCCTAACAACACTCGTGAGCTACGGTATTCAAGTGAGTGCTGTATTCAGGGGCTGTGGGCAAAACACCTTTGGCCGAAAAATCTACGGACCGCGCCAAGAACAGCTGCAAGTTTTAGAGTGAGGCATCCGTCACATCTTGCGACGGGTTATATGTATCGACAATCAGAGACCTTTTGCAAAATTTTTGTAAAGGTGCAATAAGGTGACCGAGTTATAATCCAGATGGTAAGGTAACGGTCGCGGTTGATAGAATAGGGTAAACAAACTTAAACATGTCAACTAACGTCGAGTCCAGGTGTTGAGAATTCAGCACTGGATACTAAAGCCAAAAGGTAAAAAATTACAGCGGAAGTCAATTCAGTGGAAGGGCCAAGTATGAGAAGAAGGACAGCTCAACTTGGATGTCTGATGATGCATGAAGAGATGATTGACATGTGACATGTGCTGTGAGACGAAAAAAACAAAGTACTTAGATACTTACATATGCGGCTTGCAGAAGGGTCTTGGCATGAGACTACTCATACATACATATCTATCTAATTCTCTGGCCATCGCTTATGTAAGGTTTCAGGTTCGGCCGTTAACACACGGTGCCAAGCCTGACCCCGAGTGAACTTGAAACAGCCGCAGTCTCATGAGCAGTCGCACCTTCCCTGGTAATATGCACCTTGATTGACACCTCTGGGGTCTACAGCAGCTAGGTACCTCACCTCGGCAGCTGCTGGACATCTCACGAAGCAAAAAAAAGCCACAAAGGTCGCCACGGCCTTGAACTACATGCAAAAGAAAAGAAATGGCACAATACCTAAGGGACCTTTTTTACTATCTCCCAAACCTCGCCCCTTTTTATCCAATTACCATCTCCATTATGCCGTTTCTCTCCCAAGTGGAAGCCTAGGTACGCACTGCAGCTCTAGAGGTGCAGAATATAACCATTGCTTAGCTGGGACCAAGCATCGCAGAACCCTTTTCTCCTCGTTTTGGTTTCTCCTTCTTGATATTTATTATTCGCGTATTCCTCTCTTCTGAATGTTTTCTCGTCCTACTAACTACCCGTCCGTCTCGTTGGCCAAGCCGAGCTTTTCTCTTATACCCCCAAGCGTTTGTCCGAGGCTGGATCTGGTTCACTCCCAGAGGACTGGATTACCCTCCTTCCCTTCCTCTCATTCCTTCCTTTGCCTCTTATATTTCGGAAATTTTCCTTTTTATCTTCACATTAAAACGACCGTGGTGTCGCCACTTTTAGAAGATCGATTACGATCAGCGAACGACTGCCTGATTTGGCCTTGCTGCGGATCTTGACGTGATTGGCTTATTAATATTTGAGAATTTCAAAGTGCTGTTTCAGTTGGAGAGGATTGGCCACCGTTGGTCCAAGCAAGGAGCATATATACATCTACGGTTATTTCGTAGTCGCAGGCTTGGTCTGAATTGTGGAAATTCAGGAGAGGGGTTAGAGGATCTCAGGAAGGCCTTCTACCTTTCCTTTCTTCAGTTCCTTCCGTATTTCTTTCCTTAATTATTTACTACCATTTACTCGACTGGACTGGGCAAGCCCCATTATCGAGCGTTTCATTTATTATTTTTATACTGCGTTCTTTGAGCGAGCAGTGCCATTCATTTATTCAGCCTACAGCCATTCTCTACACAAAATGCTAACCCTTCGAACGATAATCTGCTTTCTCTTGCTCACACTCACCTCTGTGATCCTCGCTGTGCCAGCACCATACCGCGACGGCATCGTTCTCTTCGAAGACCCTTCTGGCTCTGAAGTGCAAGTGGACTCTAGCAATTCCCTTGGCAAAGATGGAAACTCAGAGGATGATAAAGAAACAGGCGGGAACCTATCTCTTGTAAACGGGCCTGGGAGGGTCAGGAAAAAGTCCCCGGATACGTATCCGAGCAAGGAGCATGAGGGGAGGAAGCGTCAAGTTACAAAGACGTTGGTGGTGGTAATTATGACAACGGTCAATGAGGGCGATGTTATTGTTAGTACGCCGTGTACAACGACGACGGCGGAGGTAGCGCCGGTCCCGGTGGAGATAACGACGAGTACACCATGTGATGAGATATCGACTCCGGTTGCGCCGGTCGTTGAGGAGCCGACACAGAGTGGTCCTCCTTGTGAGACGACGGAAATCCTCGTCCCGGTTGAGGAGCCCCCGAGCACGACGAGTACCCAAGGTCCTATCACTGTGACAATGATAGTGTTGCCTGTCCCTGATACTCCGACTACAACATCACCAACTACCACAGAGGCACCGGTGGAGGAAACAACTACTCCTTGCGAGATTGTGCCCACCATAGTACCTGTGAATCCCACAGACTCTAAGCCAGACTACACAATCACCAGTACTGACAATCCTATTGCAATAATCGAGACAACAATAGTGACGGAAAGCCCCACGTCCAATTTCTCAAATATCTCAACCAGCACAATTGAGACAGTCTCGTCCACTACCACCACTACCATCCCCACTACTATAACCACTTCAACCAAAACAATCAACCCCGGCGAAATCCCCACCTTCTCATTTATCCTCCTCCCGCAAGAGCCTGTCACAACCAGAGACGGCACATACGCCAACCGCCCGACGTCCACCACGTGCCCCACAACCACCACCAGTACTACCCCAACCACAACTACCGTAACCACGAGTACAACAACCACAACCCCCCCAACCACAACCACAACCACAACCACTACCACTGCCACTACCACTACCACCACCTCTCCCACGGCAATCATCATCACCATCCCCAACGAAGTCACAGCCGCACCATACCCAACTGTCGTCGTCCCATCAAAAGTCCTGGATAACGGAGAACTAGATCTTGACATGTTTGGGGACTTCTTGATGACAGAGCTTGCGGAGTCGACGCAGACGCAGGTGCCAGGGAATTGCGCGGGATGTGGGGAGCAGATTTCGGCGCCATTTGAGGGTGGGGGCGAGAGCTTGTGGGTGAGGGGGCCGCTGATGGTGTCAGTGTTTGTGGTTGTTGTGGGTGTGGTTGGGTGGTGGGTGTGAGAGGGACGGGGGCTCGATGGGTAATTGAATATGGGTTTGCATTTTGGGCATGTATACTACTAAGGTTACTTCTTTGAGCTGGGTGTATCTTGGATAGCTTACGAGAGTTTGTAATTATTGTCATCCAAAGTTGTAGATGAGTAAACCGTGGTTCTTGCCTGTACATAAACCAAACCGATATTATTAGATTATGGAAAATTTGCCATCTGATCCACATTCCCCCTTTCTAGTTGTTACCTCCCTACATTCTGCATGCAACCATTCACGGTTGGCAGACACCTGGGATCGACTCTCTGCATTAATATTACCAAAGAAGGACGACAGATACACTACTGCCTACATTATTCACAGTATCAACAGCGTAGTCTCGAACCCGACCGCTCCTAGGGAGGCAACAGCGCAGACTTCCGGAAATACAGTATCTGCATGGAAAAAGGACCTCCGAAGCCAACCACCCGGCAACTTGACCCTTTACACGTCACCACTTGTCTCCCCAACGCATCGCATTCCCATTCTTGGGATTCCTAACATCGCAGGATATTGCCACCTGCGATCGATGCTCATTGCTGCCTTGTATCTATTGGCTAGACCATGGAGCCGACAACAATTTTGCACTGAGCCTAAACTTGTGCTTCGGATAGCCTGATCATGAATAACCATGCTCGTTAACCGCTACAATTTATGTCGGGAAGCAGATGGGAGGCATGCACCAAGCCAGATAAAAGTTGCCGTATATATATCCTACGCGCAGTAACCCCACCCCGTCTGGCATCAAACGGAAATTCTCGACAGTGGAAACGAGTCAATGAGTTTAATCGCTCGCGGTTAGCTATCGGCGTTAAGCTTATGCTAGGATCCGGGAGGATAAGACAATGCAATGTGGGACTGGGCCGGTGGTTGGGCGGGTGCATGTGTACGGTATATATATCATGAAGCTTCTGTAGGTTGTCGAGGGCTCAAGATTGAATCCCACCACATGATCTAGACTATCTTCCCCCTCCCCCAACACACACACACACAGACACATATCACCTCCAGAGTTAATGTGTGAATGTCAAAGTGGAAACAAGTTTGTTTGGTCGGTCATATCTGCTGCTGGCTTCGTTAAGTCAAATTAGACTGGGATCAACACCTCCGACAGCACTTCTATATTTCCAATAGGGGAATCTTCTCAAGATTGCTATCCATCGTTTGGAAAAGGATACTGGCTGCAGAAGTAAGTGATATTTTCCGATTTCGTTGGTAAATAGTGATTGCAAAACTGACGATGTAAGTAGAACCTAGCCTGCAGTCAAACAAGCACAGATACCGGACATCCCGATTTAATATAACTGAGCAAACGCAAACCAATTGGATTGGAAAGGGTTGGTGGTATAAATCCTCGCCCCCTTCTCAGGCCCAGTAGGCAGGACCATCCAACGAAGTAACCATCTACCCTTCCCTCAAGCCACTGCCTCTCCTTGAGGCCCCACCGTCAAAATTCCGGACCTAACAGTTGCCCTTACTCTCTACAACCAGCCACACAGTGGCTCTGGTGAAGACAATATCACGCCGAATAATAGCAGCTTGCAACTGGCCTTGGAGCAGTACCAGCCATCTCCTTCAAGGGAGCAGTTTCCCGAACGAAAACAAGCACAATCACCTGCTGGACACCACGGGGCTGTTGGTCGTCAAAGTGGTAAAAAGCCCCGGCGACCCCAGGATTCTCACCAGCACTCTGGCTATCAGCGTGTGTACAAAAGGATACCACCGGTGCATGTGCCTGCGGCGCCACCGCATGCACCACCCATAGATCCCCACCAACACGCAACGGACGACGAAGGCGGCTCACCTCATGAATACTCTCCAATACGTGACTGCAATTATATCCACACCCGCCCCTCCCAGCACCACGAATACAATCATTCACAATTCCCGCCGGCACCGCCTCAGGCTATGAATCACCGTCCCCTGATTACACATCCTCATCAATATCGCTATTACATACCCCCTGGGCCACCGCTGCCCCCTATCCCTCCTCGAGACTCTTTGCAGGAACCCCGCACTCAGGATTACTACGGGGGGCATGCTGGAACAGGGCGATACTACCACCATGGTGAAAAGGAGACATCAAGGACAGAGAAGGACTTGCACAGGTGGTCGCTCCCTGCGGTGGCAGCTGCGGAAGCCGCACATGCTAGTGCCTCAAGGCAGAATGACAGCAGCACATCGAGCTCCCGGGGCCATGGCAAGGAAAAAGAGCGGAAAAAAATTGCCGAACGACCGGGGCATGAAAGAAAGGGCTCAAGGCCAGTGGAAAAGAGTAGTTCTGTGGGACAGAAAGGGAATCCGTTGCGGGAACTGGAACAACTGAGGTTCACTCCGAAAGTGACTGCAGGTACGCATATGCGGCGATTCGAAAGACTGGTGAGCATGGCTTACCCCGGAGTAAGCAGTAGCGGAAAATGGTACGTGTATTGTCCACCACTATCTATAATGCTTTTCTCGCAAAGAGGCGGTAGCTAATTACACTACTGTGACGCCTGTAGGAGCATGTTTGTAAAGACGCTCAATTACCCTGGTCTTTGGGGTGCAAGTTGTAAAACCACTCCGGGAAGGTGGGCTATTGAGTTGAGTATGTATTCTTACGTTTTTTATCACTTCAATGAACACAATTTCTAATTTTACCTATTTGCGTCCGGTCATTAGATAAAAGCGAGAATATGACGTTCGAGCACATCAAGGCATTGTTTATTGAGCGGTGGGGTACGCGAGAGGAGAGAGAACAACTTCAGAGCAGTGTCGAACGAAAGAAAGAAAAAGATCGGGAGCGACAGGAGAAGGATCATCAATATCTCCATCAGCGTGAGTAATAATCGACCATTCCCTGATGTACATTTATGTTTTTGTCGGTGTCTTACCTGCGGATATAGAGTTAATGTCAACCGCGGACTCACTTCCAAAACAATCTTCGATGTCCCATCTTGTCATACATCATGACGATGAACATCCGACGCAGCTAGAGGCGAATGCGCCCGAAGGAGGAGAAATCATTGTGACCATTGCTGATGATAAGCGGCGGCGAGTTAAAGACAGGCAAAGGGAAAGGCACGGGAATAGTAAAGGGGAAGAGACTCAGGAAAAAAAACGAGAACGGGACCAGATATCTACAATGTCGAGATCGAGAACGGAATCGAAACCCTGCTCACCGCGGATAATTTCCTTGAGCCCTCCCCCGCCATCACTAGCGCCAATGGGCAATCTTGATTCCTGGGGACCTGGGGAGCTATGGGGTGCAGAAGAACGCCCGTGGAGTGCAGAACAAGGGAAGGGGAATTCTCTTCAGGAAAAGGATGAGTGGGATTCCAGAGGGATAGAACAGGGCGAGTGGAGCCAAGGGAAAGGCACCAATTATGGAACGAAAGACGACTGGGATGCCCCTGAAGCAACTTCACCGACCCGTCAGGCTTCAGAAGAAGTATCTCCTACAGCGGAAGATTGGGGTGTTGATCCTTCTAGTAAAAGCGGAACGAAAGACGACTGGGATGCCCCTGAAGCAACTTCACCGACCCATCAGGCTTCAGAAGAAGTATCTCCTACAGCGGAAGGTTGGGGTGTTGATCCTTCTAGTAAAAGCCCCAATTGGGCGGAAAACTTGTCGCAAGAAGAGAATTCAACAATGGGAGTCGCTTCAGACCATGCAGCCGTTTCCAGTCCCATTGCCCCAATACGTACTTCCACATCCCCACCACCGACTGGAGGCACTGCTTCACTACGTTCTCGTCTCCTGGAGGGGAAAATTGCTGCGGTGACGGGCGCATCTCGAGGAATTGGCCGCGCTATGTCTCTGGGCTTCGCGCGTGAAGGTGCCCATATTGTCGCACACTATTGGGGGACAGTCTCTGACCCCTCAAATGACGACATCGTCTCTCTTGCAACGGAAATTCGCGGGATGGGTCAACGCTGTGAAGTTGTTTTCGGGGATATTTCTGATCCCGATACTTCACATAGAATTGTTCACAAAGCTGTTGAGGAATTTGGGCGACTGGATATTGGTGTTGGAAATGCCGGGATGTGTTGGTTTAGGGATTTCTGGGATATCACCCCAGAACTGATGAGACGTCACGTCGACGTGAATTTGAACGGGAATATGTGGTTCGTGCAGGCTTGCGCTAGGCAAATGAAGGCACAGTATGTGGCTGCTACCAAGACGGCATTGGATGAGGACAACTGGGCAGGGGATGGGGATTTTCAAGACATACCGGATCATTCACTACTTTTGGTGTCTTCAACAACATCGATGACCGCGTCTCCGGCAGCGGCACACTACGCAGCGTCCTCCGCTGGAATCGTTTCACTGGTTCAGAGTATGGCGGTGGAGTTGGGGAAGTATGGGATCAGGTGCAATGCAATTTTACCCGGAACAGTAATGACGAGGATGGTGAAAGAAGGGGTAGAGGATATGGATAGAAGAAGAGGGATGGAACGGGGAGTGCCTCTTTTGGGGAGGTTGGGGAGACCAAGAGATGTTGTTGGGCCTGCCATATTTTTAGCAGGAGAACAGAGTCGATACGTGACGGGAGCGAGGTTGGCTGTGGATGGGGGAGCATCGGCTGGTGGGGGTGGTGGATGGTGATTTTCAATAAATCAACTGGGTCGGGGTAAAATTTGTTTCAACGCTTTGTTTGGAGAATATGGATGGTTGGCGAGTTTACGAGGCAAGTTCAATATACCAAAGAGGTGGATTCGGCTGCAAATCAATTGACGAAAATAGGCTTTTACTGGTTTGACGTCGCCGCGCTGTTTGGGTAGGGTGTATTTGAGTCGAGAGGGATCACTGAATGTCGGTATGGTTTCTGGTAGTTTCTTGGTAGTGGGGTTGGCTTGGGGTAGGTAGGGTACCTACCGAGGGGGCTGTGGGTTCGGGGAATGAAAAGTGTTATTACATAAATCTGTAGAGTGAGGGTGGCTATTTACTCACAAATTGGCCTATTGTGCACGCAAGAGAGCCTGATTAAATATTTTTATGATGGATAGCCATACGAAGCACGCGAGATATTATTATTCCTGACTATCGATAGTCGGAGAATGAATTAATTTTGATCCCTGCGATCCGTAAGCATAACCCAGCAGCTGCATTCTGTACTGTAGTTACTCTTGCCACCGTCCTGCAGAATCGTTTCCAGCCACATTCCGTGATATCCCGTGAGTAGGATAATTTCGGCTATTTTTCACAGCTATGGAAACAGCTACGCAGTGCAACATAGTTACCCTCACATACCAAAACCCAATTATTAATGCTCAATATCCGTCCATTTAGAATGACCTCCCTGAAGGGGCCCCCCCTCCAACCCCCCGCTTCCGCTCCTGCCCGCATATAGGCTGGGTATTACGTTGCTGAGCCTATAACTACTAGGAAGCTTTATATTATTTAAAATAGCTTCTAGGGTAGTAATCTATACAGCAGAACTGTATGTAATCAATACCGTCAACGTCTAGTGGTGATGTCCAGATGAGAGCTAGTCGTGGGAGCAGGATATGAGCCAGTCAGATATGGTCCTTTAACCTTAGAGCTAGGTAGTCTGGTTTCTTGGTGGTAACTTAGTACTCCTAGTAAGAATAGTTATAGGAAATAGAGATGTTGCCTTATGTATCTCTATTTTTCGAGGGCGCGATTGTAGCATTATTTTTGATTTTTTTTTTTCCAAGTTCAAACTGCAAACTCTGCAAGAAAGGTGTATAGTACCTAGTAAGAATAGGCCCGTGATTTAATTTACAAAGTGGCCCTCGAAGGCGGAGTGACAGAATTCATTCCTACTGAGTTCAAATCAGCAAGAAAAATAACTATTATTGCCTGATGGGGTAAGATGTGTAGCGCCGGAAAAAGAAAAAGCAAATGGATAAGGGCCTTCCAACTTCAAGTTAAAGTCAGGCGAAAAAAAAAAATGAAAGATAAATAAAAAATTCACTATTCACTGTTGCTGTTTTTTTAGCTCCGCTTGGGATGCATAAGACCAAAACTCTAGAACACTCGTTAGTAATCGTGCCTCAAGACGTTCCAGACGTTGTCACGAATTCCAAACTGCTCCAGACGTCAAAGCCTTCGTGCTCGGTTACAGCCTCAAATCTTCATCGAGATAACAAAAAACTTGGCTGCTGTTTTCTAGGCTTGTTTGCATGGTGATAACTGCACTGAATTGGACGATGATTTCTAGGCTGGTTTGGACGGTGATTCCTAGGATTATTTGCACGGTGATACAACCTAGGTTTCATTGGACGTGGATTTCTTGGCTTATTTCCACCGTGATATTGCGATGCTGTAAAATGTGGCCCACTTAAAACTCATTAGAAATCGAAAGATAGGCCTGTTGAGGTTGAGGGAACGAGCCGCACTAGTCACCACTCGTTCCTCAGACCGTAATCTACGGCATATGGCGCTGCTGCGGGACTATTCCCCTTGCCATCGTGATATACCCCTCTTATATATATAAGATGGAGCTTCCAGCACATAGAGTAGAATATTCCCTGTCTGTTAGGTGTAGAGAGTGATTCTTAAATGTTTGCTGTTGACCTGTATGCGCGCTATATATATAGAGCTTTGGAATACCACGACAGAAGGTGGAAGATTGATCTATATATGCATACACGTTCATATACATACTTTTGCGCACATACTTCCGCATACTTACTCTCACCACCGTGGCTCGCACATACCGTTCTTCATACGCACACGCTTGACGTTACATATAGCTCTGGTGAAGTGGTTCATTGACCATTAGGCTTCGCCATGTCTTATTTGTCGCTACTGTGATCTCTCTTGGTGTTGAGACTTCTCTATAGCAGCTTTGTGCTCGCTGGTCTATTTAGACCCCGCTGTCCCTTCCGGGCGCATACTCATAACTATCTACTCATTGCAGACATAGACTAGCACCAATCCCCTATCTTACGCAGACGAGTAGAATGAGATGTTGTTACTGAGCCTTTTGTCAAATAGAACTTTATATGAAAATTGTTCAGTTATCAACGATCAACCATAAGCCTATTAGGTACCATCAGTTGAGGATGTGGAGGATTGACTAGTATATTGACTAGCATCATGGGTCTTTACCACAGTGTTCCCAAGCCTTCCTGTTAAGAACGAGATTATTGAACGATTGTCACTGAATACAAGCTATGAGGGTCCACTCCATATCATAAGTGCCCTGTTTCTACAGGTTATGAGCCGGGTGCTCTCTCCGCACCGACATGGAATAAATAACTGCAGCAACGCTCAGGAATTCTCCAGACGCTCTTGCAGAGATACCCGAAATTACTCCTGAAAGCCCTCAACCAGATCTGCTTGGGAGACCTCCTCGAAGGACACATCATGAACTACCAGCAAGACAAAATCGAGATAGATCAAGAAGTCCAAGAGAAGCTCGAGATGAGCAATCTTTGAACTTCCATGGTTGAGGTCCCCAGTCACGAGTTACCTATGTTTATGATGTTGTGATGCTATGATTTATTTTCCGTTTTACGTTATCATTTTTATGTGTATTTAGCGTCGGACCTGGCGCCTTTTCCCTGAATCCACCCGGGCTTCCGGGTGGCTCCTCATGGTCCTCCTATTGGGATAAAATGGAAGTAATGAGTATTTATAAAAAAAAATTAAAAAATAAAAATTTGAACTTTCATGACTATCGTCAACGTCATAACTACCCATTTGAACACGAAAGCCCTCCCCCAACCAGAGAATTCGGAATTTTGTGGTTACAACGACTTCCGAGCTCGTGTCGTACCCAGACCTAAAGTTAGCCCTGGGGCTATTCACGGGTTATTGAAAATTAGGATTTTTTTTTTTGATTCTCCTTACTCCTATTCGGTCCCAGTAAGGGGACCATGAGGAGCAATTAGTAGGTATTATGTTGTTGGACATGGATGATTCTAAGCTATAGCTGGAAGCTGAATGAGGACGTGGAGGTTCCCCTCGTAATCCTCCATAAAACCATCGATTCTTCAGTTCTTTGTATGTCTCATCTCTTTTGTACCTATTGTGGATAGCGTCCTTAGATAATTAAACACCATTGACCTGGTCTAGCTTCACTGGCCCGGTCTAGTCCAGTTTATATGGTTGTAGCGAATGAACCGGGCTAGTTATGAAAGTCCTGTCAACTGGGCCGGAACATATACAGTTACAGTTAAAGGTGTACATCAAAGAATAGAATTAACGTGTGGTAGAGGAAGAACTAGGTACAAGAGGACCAGGAACAGCCCCGGATGAAGTGAAGAAGGCAGTAATGACTGTTTGCTTGCCTTTCCTTTTGTCTGCGAATTGTGCAGCCTCTATGCGCCGGTGTTCGCGATAATAGAACTGTTCCGCTGTTGCATGTTATAGCATTGTTGGTTGTGCGGGTTATTTCTTAGTCTGGTTGGCACCTCTACGAGGGTGTTGTGCCAACCAGTAGTTATTTCTTATCCATAAGCCTTCTTATTCTGGCTAGGCTGTTATACATTACCCAATCAGGTACTCTTGCTATAAGAATACCTTAGTAGAAAAAATTAGAATATTCTTCTATCAAATATATTCTTATTTTGTATGGGGGCGGGGGGGGGGGGTTATAATCTTATATCAAGTATATTCTTATATTAAATATTCTTATATCGAGAGTATACTGTACATACGGACCTGGGGGAAGAGCAATCTGAGGATTGTCGGGTCTCCAGCTCGGTAGGTAGTCCAGCCCCTGATTGCTCCAGGAGGTGAAAACATATTATATATACGCAAGGCATTCACTAGAAGTGCAAGTGAAGATTTTGGGAAGGACACTTGTAATCTTATTTGGTCTATCTATCTCATCCACACATCGTAGACTCATCTCCAAGCCCGGCATTGATCAACAACAGCAGTCATGAATGACAACAAGAACAACGTCAACAAAGGAAGAGAAATCATTGCAGGGCGACTACACCTGCCAGCCTTGAAATTTTGAGTGTGGTAGGAAATCGCAGCCATACCCAAAGATTCACAGAAAGGAAAAACAGCTGACAAGAGTTTGATGACACGAATCTTTCCACATATGCATAAATGACAGTTAATCTGCTCCTCAAGGCCTTCCCATGACCTATTTATACCTCCTCCAGCCAATAGCCCCATTGTTATATCTCGCCAGCGAGTGGAGCGTGCTTGGGGCAGTGGAGTTTTAGTACTCCTGGCCACAGTTGCCACGGCACTTGTGTCCCTTCTCGGGGCTGAACTGGTTGGCAAGAGCATTGGCGAGCTCACCATAGAGAGCGGTATAGTCCGCGTTCTCGTTCTGAGACTCACTGAGGGAACCAGACTCGTTCTCGTTGAAGGTCTCAGCGAAGGTCTCCGAGTTGGCAAGGCCGAAAGACTCGGCATCGTTCAGGTTGTCAATAGCGGAGATTGCGGCTGCCTCCTGTTGTTGCTCGTTGAAGTTCTTGTTGAAGTTGGCAACCTCAACGCCGAGATCGTTGCGGTTGGCGTTGGCAACTTCGATGTTGTTCTCGTTGGCAGCGGCGGAGAAGCCCAGACCCTCACCACCACGGGCATATCCCTCACCACCGAGAGCAAGATTGTCGTTCTCGTTTGCGTTGGCGGACTTGGAGGCAGCCAAGTTGGCGTTCTCATTTGCATTCTCGTTTGCATCATAGATAGCATCGTAGTTGGCATCGTATGGGTTGTAGTTTTGGTACCTCTGGTTGTAGTATTGTGGATGCTGGCGGTACTGAGGCTTGTTAACATAACTTGGCTGAACCTTGGTATCGTAATTATTTCTGTGGGGGCTAGCATAACCCTCGCCAGGGGCAGCAGCCACGAAGGCAACGAGGGAAGCGAAGAAAAGAGCGGTCTGAGTGAACTGCATTTTGAACGAGTGTAATGTCTTAAAAAGAAGAAATATAAAGCGGTTGTTGTTGCTGTTGTTGTTGTTGTTGTTGATGTGTGAATGAATGTGTGGATGAGATGATAGTGAAGGAAAAAGAGGGACCAGAGGGAGCCTTAAATAGAGACTATGGGTCTAGGAACGGTTCGTGTAGATAGAGTTAACCCTGTTGGTGAAGTCAGATTGTCATGATGATTTTTCACATGTACTAAGTTGTCTGCGGCAAGCTCGGTCAGTACCCACGTCTGCGCTTCACCCAAACCTGAACTTTGGGAACTCTGTCAAGAAAATGAAATGTATGTGTGATAAAACTGATGGTTCAGCAGGATTTCATCACGTTAGGTCATGAAACTTATTAAGGCTGGATTGGGTGGATGAATGTGATTGGGGAGGCTCTTTGGACACCACTAGCTCTCTATCAACAGGCCTGGCAGGCTGATCTCACAAGAATATATTGATAATAGACTTCATACACCTCATATCCTACTTTACCAACTAGACTCATACATACATACTAGACGGTACAACTAGAGGCACGAGATCAGTTGACTGCATCACTGCCTACAAGTGAGCCCTATAGTCCAGAAGTTGTGAGGACGTTGACGATTTCTGGAAAGGGAATGGACGTGCACATGATTTTAAGGCCATCTGACGTTGTTCCCAACTCAGGATTCAATGCAAGCTTTCGGTGTAAACGGTATGTAGGGTTAATTTAGGATTAATTAACTTACACGTGGAACTTCCTGTCACAAGCTACTCAGGCTAGTCACCAGCGGCTATAGCGGTAAAACTAACTCTAAATATCCGTTTTGGGTTCCCAGGTATGTATACTATACTCTGGCCCGGCCCCGAGTTATACTTAATGATGTGAGATAGCTATCCATAGCGACAGAAGTTGAGAGTGAAATGCCCTTTGCGGCCCGGGTCTAACCTTAACAGCGCAGCTACAGAGCATCAAAGCTTCATGTCGTGCCGTAGAAGCTTAAGTTTCCAATGGTCACCCGCCCGCAGAGAGGCGTAATAGCTATGTATATGGCTGCTGATTATTTACAAATGTATATCCGATGTCCAGCGAACGTTGGTGCGTATATAACTCCGCAGCCAGCCTGCGAACTTCCGGCATTTTCAAACCCATCGTTTTTGTGTGGCATAGTTCTCATTAAGCCGTTCATATCACCTCTCTCATACCCACCGAATTTCGGTCACTCATCAGCATGTTCATCCATAGCTCTCTCCACCTTCTTGCATTCACCTTAGCCACCCTGCAGAGTCTTATCTCCGCTACTCCATTACCTCAGGTTCGTGGTGGAGCTGCCCATTATGCTGCCAACACAAACTCTGGACGTGGACCCCACGAAGTCCATGGAATCGGCTATCCAGGTAACTACGACTTGACTGCGGTCTACGACGCTGGTGATGATGAAGATCTCCGCAACTTCAATACAGTTGTCTACGGAAATGAAGGCGACATTCATTCTCAAGCATTGCCAGCTGGACCTACGTATACAGCCGAGGAACTGGGAATCATAAAGGGAATCCCTTCAAAGATAGCTAGCTCACCAGCCGTGCGAGGCTTCGACGAAGACCTTTTAATCCTCAAACCGCCAGTAAAGCCGGTAGAGCTTGGATCTAAGCTGTCAGCTCCATCACCCGATCAAGAATCAAATCCAAACAGCCCCACTACCTCCACGAGCGAGATTCCAGCCAGTGAAATTGCAACCGAATTCCCAGAATACGCGGAACCCAGAACCTTCAGTACTGAGAGGGTGGATTATAATTTGCGCACCAACAACCCAAATCCCAGTGAGGATGCACCCGATGGTGAGGAGAATAGCAATGTAGCCCTGTACAGTGATGAGAAAGCCTTCCACTGGAGCGGTGGCAACGGCGAGTCAATCCCTAGGAATGACCCGCAGTTCAAAGAGGCGCTAAGCTGGATAACTGGAAAGTTCAAACCTGCCTCTGGGAACGGTAAAGGAAAGGGTAGGGCAAGGAAGGACAGTGTATTTAACATTCTGGGAAATTTCTAAACAAATCAATTTCAAGGGGTGTGTTATCCAGGGTATCCGAACGTAGGTCGAATCTTCTACAAGAGATTGTTCGACAGAATGTTGAAAATAAACACTAGAACCAAATAGGTCTTTGGAACATAACTCTTCTATACCACACACATCCCGCTACAAATGATTGACCATGATTTCTCTTTTACAATTATGACTGCATGCTCCTTGCCTATATTTGTGGCACTATGGCTCTTGAGAGTTAAGGAGCCAAGGTATTTGTGAAAAAACGAGGATGTCAGGTATTGTAGTAGGTAGAGGTTTTACAACCTTTGGATAGGACTGTTCCTAATAATAGCTATGCAGCTAGGTACCGGGTTTGTCCTTAAGACTAACAGGGATAAAAAGATGTTGTATGCATATCGTTATCCAGACGTGGCTACCTGGCCGTGAAACTCTCGAAATCTGAGAGATACTTCATCTGCAGTCTTGGTCTCAAGAAAATAGACCCATATATAGCGACTCCAGTCATCTATATAGATGATATAGTATCGATAGCCACTATGAGAAGGAGTACTGATAGGTCCGCACATATCCGAATGAATGAGACTTCCAAGATATTTGGCTCTTTCGCTTGGGTCCCTATTGATATGCATATGCTGTTTTCCTTGAAGACACGAAATACAGATATGATTGCGT
Organism: Terfezia boudieri ATCC MYA-4762; assembly: GCA_003788615.2. Taxonomy (NCBI): domain Eukaryota; kingdom Fungi; phylum Ascomycota; class Pezizomycetes; order Pezizales; family Pezizaceae; genus Terfezia; species Terfezia boudieri. The sequence continues at coordinate 425,985 of ML121554.1, read as the reverse complement.
TGACCATTTTTCCAATCAATATGAATATCTTCGGCCGATACCTTTGCCAGTCGAGTAATGTCGCCTTCATTGAGATGTCCTAGACGTCGGTGCCAGGTTTCCATAGGAAGTGCTACCGATGCACTTCTTGCTTTGGACCTTCTTGAACTCGCTGTTGACCTTGACGTTGTTGTTGACCCTGGTTTTGTCCCTGACTTTGTTCTTGACTTTGTGAACCACTACTATGTAGATCTCCACCTGGTAGATTTAAACCTTGGAGACCTTGAGAATCGGGAGAATCTCTACCTTGCGGAGCAGGAGGATCTCCACCTTGTGGGCCTTGACCTGAATGTTGTAAACCGCAACCTCCTAGTGAACCTCCACCTTGCGCAGGCATTATGAGCTCATACATTCCATTGCAATATTCAGCTCGTAGAGTGATATTGCGGAGAGTAATAACACATGCATTGAGTTATCGAGCAGAAGCAGAAAGAACACAAATCCTATCTTTTTTCTCCGCAAATCTCCTTACCCCTCGTAGGCACGTGACATCTTCTTATAACGAAACCTTTGTTGTAAAACTACAACGAGATGAGTGCATATGCAGCGGAAGATCGTATTGCTTGATCAATATAGACAGGACTTTTGTGACAATACCAGACAGTAGCGACAGCAGACAATAGTGACGGCGGACCAAGAATAGCTGTGAACAAAGAAGACGTGCAGAACAAAGTAAGATATTCCTAGCAAAGAGCGAAGCATTGAACAATCAGGTTGATCTTCTGTCAGCGACATAAGATTCTTTCAACAAACCTGGCTATAACGAAGCAAAGGGGTCGGAATCTTGGCATTCGTTATAGCCAGGTTTGCCTGTAGTCTGGCGGGTTGGCACAACACCTACGGGTGCCTAGTCTGGTTGCGGGGGTCCGATCGAGACTAATGTCTAGTGGCTTCCGTTTGGCGGGCGCTTCGCTTGTGCCAACCAGACTAATCTCTATGGCTTTGCGTGGTTGGCAGGAGGGAGCTAGGTACTTAACTCCTCCATTCACAACCGTGATACCTATTGGTCTAGAGTTCATATGTACGATGTATTGCCGATATTCATGCTTTCGTACGTGTGGTTTTCATGCCATTGCTACTGGCATTAGCTGAGGTAGAATCTAGAGAGGAAGACATAGAGGAAGCGATTGAAGCGCAGCATATTCAGGACCGACTTGCACTACAAGAAATCATTACGGCTCATCGGTATCTTTCCCTGGACAGTCTCGCTACAGACGTTTTAGTCAGCGACTGAAACCTTCGCCAAGCTTCGGATTGTTGGTGTCGTCTGAAAAACGTCTGGAAACAAACCTGAG
>ML121554.1:338013-421017 GCA_003788615.2 Terfezia boudieri ATCC MYA-4762 | reverse complement strand
TTGCGGCCTCTATATTCATGCATTTGTGGCTTCTATATTCATGCAAATGCGGCCTCTATATATCTATGCTAGGTAGCGTCAGTTATTATGTAACACAACGATCACGTGGAAAGTTTGCCGCATGCGGCCTGTGTTCCCGCATTGCGGCGGCCAGTAACCGCTTAATAAGACTGCGGGGACATGGCTATTCCATTTCGCTCAGGTTTGTTTCCAGACGTTTTTCAGACGACACCAACAATCCGAAGCTTGGCGAAGGTTTCAGTCGCTGACTAAAACGTCTGTAGCGAGACTGTTCCCTGGATACCAGTACATACCTACCACCCCAGCAACTAAAGAACAAAACAAATGCAACGCGAAAAAGACAACAAGCCCAAGATGGAATTTACTGATTAGGAAATTGCTCTTTTAGCTGGGGTCTGAATTTCTTAACTGGAAATTAAACTCTAGCAGAGAGAATGTAGGAATATAATGAAGTGTCTAGTTTGATGACCCAAACCGGTGAGAGTCTTACAGTCAAGTAATCAGAATACCAATCACTTGCGAACAAAGATTTGAATAGAGAAGTAATAGGAGATCATAGTCTCGAACCCGACCGCTCCTAGGGAGGAGGAGATCAAAGCGAACAAGATATTCAAGAGGTGGAAACATTACCATATGAGGCTGAGCATCAATTAGAAGAGGATAATATATTTGTCATGGAGTTAGCGGGTCTTGGCATTCGACTAAGCTAAATTTAGTGCTTAGTCAACAGCTTGGAGAATGTTCCCATCATCGCAAACAAAGACAAACATCCATATCTTCTGCCACTACCTCTCCCTACCAATATCTCCTGTCGAGATATACACCTACACCCTTACCTGCCAAACTTCCGTCACCCATATCCAAGGAGGCTACCTGTTGGTACACCGATATGTCTCTGGTCGACGGATCGCGAAGCTCATTCATCCGTTTCATAGCACCAAACGCTAATGTGATACGAAAGCATAGCACTAACACCCCTAACAGCACCTATTGTCAGCCACAATTCCCGCTACGATCGAACATTGCTCGGGAAAGGAAATCCTGGCACGAATATCCCAATTCACCCTACCGATAGCGATGACGATGATACATCAGACAGAAACAACATGCATCTCCAAACCCTTAAACCGCTACTTACTAACATCATCGCTCCTCACCCCCCCGGACTCCGTTGAGCGACCAGAAGCACCTATACTGTTATTCCCCCAACATGTCGTGCCCCAACATGTGTTCCCCCCCATCCCTCGAACAATGTCTGAACTTACACCCTCCCTCCTCGGCGCTCTCTCTCGCTGTCTCACATACTCCCCTGATTTTCCCCATCAAAACTCCGACCACGCCATCGCTATATCAAACGTCACCACCCAAAGCTTCCACAGATGGAAAACCCATTATCAGCGACGCCTGTACTCCAACGAATTCCACTCACTGTGGGAATACTTCCCCGATACGCAAACCTTCATAATCAAATGCATGCCTACGCCAATCCATGAGAATATTGTGAATTACGGCAGGCAGATCATACTTAATGCGATCAGCACGTATACTGGAATATCCACATATGACCCAGGCATGGTTGTTAGGGTGTATCATAATAAAGAGATTCAGACTACTGGGGATGGCAGCAGTAGTAGCCGAATACCAGATTTATCTATCAAGGTTAGCTTACACCCACCAGAGGCTGACGTGGTTTTTACGGGAATTGTTTGGGAAATTGGGGTTTCGCAGACCCTGGCAAGTTTAAAGCGGAGAGCAAGGATGTGGTTGTCTAATGTGGGAATGAAAGAGGATGTTAGAATCCATTTGGTGGTTTTGGTACATGTGTTCGAGAAGGAGGCACCGGAAGAGTATCTAGATGAGAATGGGGAGGTTATTATGAGTAGGGCTAAAGCAGCGAGGATGAAGTGGGATTGGCCCAATGAATGGTTTGGAAACAGGGGACTAGTAGAGGAGGTTAACAGGAGGGGTGGAATGAAAAAGTCGGTTAAGGAGGAATTGAAGAGGGACATTATGCGGCGATTGTTGGAAGAGGATGATTTCTTTCCCGCTGGAAACGCTAGTTAAAACTGTTTTGCTTGACGGTAAAGAGATGAGGGATCGGAGGGCGAGTGATAGAGCCAGGGGGATTGTGGACCGGGCGTGGGCGGATGCACTTGCGGAGAAGGAAAGGCTTAAGGCGGAGAGGCAGAGGGCGGGGGTAGTTGCGGACAGGGATGGTAGGCGAGTAGGCAGAGGCCTAAGGAAGATGGCGGAAGTAGGGAGTGGGGAGGAGGAGGAAGTGGAAGGGGTCAGGGGTGGAGAGAGGAGACAGAAGCGAGTTAGGGCACATGGTGTAGGCAGTGTTTAAATAGGGGGTAAGGAGCTGAGTGACACAGGCGTGGTATGATTGTCCCGTTTGCTTGTTTGATGGTCAAGCCGCAACAGCATTGTGGCAGTATGGAAGCTAGCAGGCCTGTACAGAGAGCAGGAGCAGGAGGAGGGGAAGGCGGAGGACGGCGGTAATGGGGCAGAGCTATTCTATTTTTTGCTTCGTTTCTGATTTGCTATTTCCTCTAGTTTGTTTCCACTCTTCCTCCTTTGCGGACCCTTTCTTTGGCGGACTCTAGTTAGTGGAAAAAGTTGCATAAAGACAGGTATTATAGAGCGTCAATAAACGCACAAAAGTCCAGGATTGCTCCTTCTAGAACCACTTGATTACCTCCCTCCCTCCCCGATTTGTACTTTATCAATTGTCCCTTAGTCTAGTTATCTTCCGAAAAGGCTATTCCACGACTTTCTTAGTCTTGTGTTGCCCGCTTTCCAGAGTTACTTATTTTCCCTTGAGTACATTATTCGCATATGTGCTCCAACGTAGATGATATGTTTGTAGCGGAGTTGCTCTGTAGACTAAATAAGAGATGACAGGAGGGCAGATGCCGCAAAAGTGTAAGAAGGGGCACTCTGTTTTGCTCGAGAATATTGCAAGACTCCACCACTCAAACTAGACCGATCTGCAGGACAAGCCCAGCGGAACCAATTAGGGAAGAAATATGCCCAATCCAAAGTTTTCTCTCAATGCAGAAGTGATATTGGGGCTTTCTTGGCTAAGAGAGTCAAGTCCCATTTTATCAAGGCGATCAATATACTTGGAAACTACAAGCTCTTCTGCTTCAGTAAGCTTTCTGTTGTGTGGTGGTCGTTCATTTAGTGATGGAATTCCGTTATAGCGGTCACGAAGCCTTCTCTCTGGTGCAAAAGATTCTCGCGCCACAGCAGCAATATTGTCTTTCTAAGGTGGAGAGATGCTCAATAGCCTGCTGTATCCGAGCTTTGTATGGCTCTATAACCTTGCGAGGTGTGGGGGTTGTCGACATTGTGAACTTCTGCCAGGAGGTTGAAAATATTCTGTGGTTTGGCTGTCTGGCACTCGCAAGAGCGAGTGCTGGCGGCGGAGTGAAAACGAAGGCGCCAAGGGGAACCCCTGTTAGGCACGAGTAGTCTGCCTTTATGGCTCCGATATCCATCTTGGTGTGGGCTGCGGGGTAACACATTTGCTTTCGCCAGTCCCAATCCGAAATCTCTGTATATACATGACATGGATGCATGCATCTATTCGCGGCCGTCTCCCATCAGAACTCCAGTCAGCATAGGAACTAGCAAAGTTCGGAGGGACTCGAAGTCACTCGAATCAGGGGGAGGGGGGGGGGGGGGGGGGGGGATACCCAACCTGCAATACCTACCGGATGACACCCCCCCCCTCCTTCTCCTAAACTAGGGGGGGACAGGAATTACACACGGAGACTGTGATGAATAAAATAGAAACTTATCAAGGCAAAAGAAATCGTAGAAAATAGAAGAGAAAAAAATAAAACTTTCTTCTCTCTCTCGCTTCTGATCTGGTGATAGTGGGGGGGGGCTCGTTTAAGTGAGCCTTTGCTGTATATGTTAGATAAAAACCCGATAGAAGGCCCCCCGCCTGTTCCTCCTTCCCCTCATGTGCTGCCGTTTTGCCGAAGGAGGAGGAGGGGAAGAATATTTCGTTTTCTGTAGATAATATATTGCGAGGAGTAAGAGTATATTGTCGTATACTAATTAAGAAAAAGAGAGAGAGAGAGAGAGAGATACAGTATACTCTCGATCATAACAATATCGTCCGGTGGGGTGGAGGGTAATATTCTTATATCAAATATTATTCTTTTATATCAAATTTCAGGGTAAAAATAAATAATAAATAAAACAAAAAACTAAAAACACTGGATCTTTAGCATCAAAATGAGCAATATTGCATAGACATATCACACACCCCATCACAAATTACAATCATTCCACATCACGATATCACCTCAGCATTCCTATTCCTGCATTCTCTAATGTCCATTGTTTCTGTTTGGCCCTCGATATAAGGTGTCGTCACTCGAAAAATTTTAAGAGCACGTCCTGCTTCCGTCTATCCATGCTCCACTCTATCCTTTTCTTTGTCTGGTTGCTCTTTTTTCAGAGGCCGAATTTTAACTTGCACTGAGTGCTCTACTCTTTTACTCACACTGAAGCTATATAGGGTGCTCGGGCTTCAAACTATCAGCCTACCACATTAATATTGAAAAGATAACAAGATCATATCATAGAATTGCTAGAACAAATTGTCTAATATGATTTGAAAAGCTCTTTGCCAACCATTGTGGTGTGTATTGGTAGCTACCGTATACAATGTTGACCATCTGAGGCCATAGCAAAGATAGAGGTAAGTAGTCTCAACAGTTATGTTCGATGGTAGGGCTGGACACGAGCCGGCTACTGCTTTTACCATATATTTTTGGGCTCGAGCCTTTTCCCTACCGGGCCCGAGCTGGCTCTGACAAAGGTTGAGGCTAAGAATTGGAGCACCTCCTTGGACGAAGAGTATAAGCAAACTACCGTAAAATCTCGCGGACAAGAAAGTAATAATGTATAAGAAAGTACCCTCCAATAAGACGCTGTGCAAGGTCAGGATGGATTTGCCATAGGTAGGGAACGCGAATAAGAAAGGAGTTGTGGAAGGCAGAATGTTCTAGCACGCCCTAGCCATCAAAACCGTAGTTGGTGGTCAAAGTTCCAATATATGAAGGCCATCGATGAAGGCATGGATAGTACCATTGTATCTGGGATGTGTGTGGGCTATGTGTCAGAGGTGATTGTATTTATTACTCTGCAATCAAAACATTTGGGTACACCATGTATGAGAAAGTACCTATGATTAAGAACGTAACGATGATTAAGAAAGTACTCAAGAATAAGACGCGGAGAGATCTTTTGGCAAAACCGCCCCTCCGTAAATAAGACTGCAGTCTTGTCCTCGAGATTTTACGGTATCAGCGCTAGTTTCTTCAAACCTCATACATACCATCCTAGTAACTATCCATGCAGAATTGAGGCTTAAACAGCAAGACTATGTATGTACTGACTAAACATAAACTCGAAACTGAGGATGTCGAGGGGCAGGGGGCGAGACACGCCTTCGCCTCCATGTCTGAGCAGAGGAGTTGTAGCAGTCATGAAGAGGGAGGCCCCCAAGCCTACAAATGTCAATGTGGAGGTCTCAAGATATCTCTTGATCTACACGGTATACTGGGCCCTCGGCGTCTAGGAGTACCAACGTGCTTTCATTCCAAAGACTCAAAGATTTTTTTTTTTTTTTTTTAAATACTCAGTACTCCTTTTCAATCCCAATAAGGGGACTATGAGGAGCCACCCGGAAACCCGGGTGGATTCAGAACGAGGCAAGTTAATCTGCCAGGTCCGCCGCGCGCAGAAAGCAGAAGACTAAATACAAAAATGTGTGAATCCGAACAAAACTGTGTGAATAAGAAAATTGTGTAAGGAAACCGGTACTATGAAATTCGTTACACGCAAACACCCCAAAGACTCAAAGAAGCTGAACCGTATTTCCACGGCATCCAATAGAGGTAAATTGGCTTGGGCCTCGGCGACAAAGAATATCAACGTACTTCAGCATAAGGTCTTGAGGATGAACCACATCTCCAGGGTGTCAGCAAGACAGCAGAGTCACGAATCCTTATAGGAAACAAGATATACGTTCACAACGAAGACACAGCGGTGTCCTTCCCTGATCAGACAATCATAGAAGGGTCATTTGGTCTGCTCGTCACGGGTGCGCCGGTCAAACCATCAATGATCTGGACCTTCCCGACGGCCTGATGACAGTTGTGTGAGTGGTGGAATATACCTATGTACCGCCGACGGATAACCCCTACATCTCCCTTTAATTTACTGCACTCAATTTTTCCTCAATACTTTTCTTCGTCTCTATCTAGTCTAATTATTTTCTCTGCTTTTGTTTACTCAGAGTATGTGTATAGGGATGGGAGTCGGTTCTTGCGAATGGTATCTGGGGAGAAATGAAGACAAAGCACCCCCCTTGCATCTTAGAGCACTTCTCGCCATCTTCTCAACATTTTCACATGTCTCTTTTCCTTTCAATTTCCGAAGACTTGCTTTTGGCTCTCCTGGGGTGATTCGTATCATTTTTTTTATGTTACTAGTCAGGATATTGTTAGGGTTTGAGGAAGGTAGGGTTGAGATGGTTCGATCTAGTCCTGTGCTACTTGGGCAAAGCGGCGTCCTTGATATTTCCTCGTCGTTTGTGCTCTTCTACCCATTCTAATCTCTTGATCAATATGTCACTGTCTGTCTGATTCCAGGCCTATCAATATGCATAATAGTGGAGAGGGAGAAGCAAGTAAAATTCTATGAATCATGAGAGCATGTCGGTGGTGCGACGTAGTAAGCTTTGAACAAATAATGGCACTTACGGTTTCAAATAAGGCTTGATTGGATCGAGATAGTCGCTTAGGAATGTCCCTGCATTGTAGTACGAACGGGCACGAAGTATGTTCATAATTATGTATTCCTATAAACTACAACCCCGGGGGACAAGAAAAGTTAGTCTCATGAGAAAAGTGGTTCCTCAAGAACTTGTAGTGTCAACGTTGGACGCAGTTTCCATCGCAGCATCTGTTCTATTGCTGGCTCCCTCCTGAGCGAACCCCACTGACCATTCTTAGTTGTCCTTGTCCAAAAACTCCGCAATTTCCTCATCGCTTTCTTCTTCTGCTATCCTCCTCTCCTCCTCGTCAATCAACTGCTTAATTGCCTTCTTCTCCGCCCTCTTTCTCCTCCTGACTTTCGCGCCCCAGCTCATATCCTCGCCATCAATATCCTCTTCGTCTTCGGCAAGTACAGACTTGTTTGCAGAGTCTCCAACAGCGGCTGGAGAGTTTTCTTCTCCAGAGGCAACAGGACGGGCGTGCTCTCGTTCTTGGAATTTTTGTGTGAGTTTTAGGAGGTAGGGTCGGAAGAGAAGGTAAGTGCCGACGACTATGACAAGGCGAAGCATTTCGTAGACATTAAACGCTCGCCCGAGGATAATGAATTCCGTCATTGTGCTCAATTGAGGAGGATTAGAGGATCGCTGATGGAGAGTTGTGAGGAGGAAAAATTATCTTCTGGTGAGACATTAAATATGTGATTGTAAGTTGGGGCTACCGAAGATGCCAAGCTTGCATGGCATGAGACTGATACTGTAACTAGTGTACTTCGGTACGGTAAAAAGCTGACCTGAGACTAACCAGACTAACCTGAGACTAAAAACGCGTCTTCCTCCGACTTTAGCTTCAAGGTTGTGTTAACGTCAATTGATCAACTTGTACGGCAACCTTGCTGGAGTGCGCGTAGAGACATACGCGATTACAGTATGGCTAATGAAGGATTGCGAGAGGTATGTCTCTATCTCGAGCCTGAGTAGTTCTCCAGTTCTAGGAACATAGTCTGATGTGCATGTTTTCACTCTAGCGGTTGAAAGCAGCATTATGGCACACCATCGGAAAGATCGTTGACGAAGAGACCCTTGAGTTGGATGTGATTGCCAATCAAGCATTCATTGCTTCTCTAACAGAGCTGGTGTGGACTCAGTTAGGTATCACTATCCGTGTTAGATCTCTATGGATGGTATTTAAAGTGGTTGATGGTTTAATCCTGGTGTAGAAAATGTCGCTAAGGATTTGGAGGCATTCGCAAAGTACTTAGTTCCCTGGTAGCCTGCCTCTTCGCTTACATCGGATACTAATTTGAAGCTGGCCTCCACAGCCATGCAAATCGAACTACCATTACCACAGACGATGTCTTGCTATTGGTCCGCCGGAATGAAGAATTAGAGAGCCTAATGAAGGAATTTGTTGACCGCGAGAAAGAGAAACGAGCTGCGGATGCATCATGCAAACGGAAACGATGAGGGCCGCTCTACCCTGAGCTTGGACGTATACTAAGGATAGATGTTCAACGTAAGACATGGATAGGTGAATAAAGAAAAATACTCAGTACTCATATGCGGTCCCATTGGGGGGACACCCGGAGCCCCGGACAGACAAGTTAATCTGCCAGGTCCTTGCTAGATACAAACAGCTTGACAAAAGTGATCGCCGTAGGCCTCCTCCCCTTCCTTCCTCCACTCCGGCTTGTCCAACTCGTCCCATGTGCTCTTGTTACCCAAGCGAAGGGCTCTTTCCCGTCCGAACCGTGGGCACCCGAACGTAATATCAGTCTCAAGCACGTTTATGATGATTTTTCAGTACGAAGACGAAGTCAACCTGTAACTAGTTGTGGCAATTCAATGCCCATCACTATTACTATTCTCGCGTATGCACCTTGGGTAACATTGGTTTCAGAGTCTCGAACTCGCGGCTAGTTTATAGGGGATTCGAAGACCTACATTCAAGTAGGCCTCGGCACCAGCCGAAAACTGGAGCCCGACCGGGGAAAATCTTGAGCCTGCTCGAGCCTCCTTGGAAAATGACTAGCCGGCTCGTGCCCAGGCCTAAACTGTTACCTGCTCCTACAACTATACTTACGTGGTAAAGGTCCATTGAAAACTCTGTGCTGACTTGTTCTTTGAGTCCTATCATCCTATCATACAATTGCTGCTGGGACATGTAAACATGCGTCGATAAACGGTGCTGATAATCTCTGGTTTGGCTCGTCGTGACCTAGAAATATGAACATGAGCGTCATGACCTAGTAATGCTGGCATAGGGCAGCTCTTACCCAGTACCTAGTAAGAACGTTAATAAACCGCGGTGATGCTTGGGCGATCCGACACTTTTAATATCTCGTTTCTTTTCCAAAAGGGCGATGTCCGCTCTACCATATGAAGAAGAGGAGGAGGAGTGTGAGGAGGAGTTTGATGCGGCATTTATGCAGATCTCAGTCAGGCCTTTCGAGGTCATCTGGCACACAGCCGGTTAATGACAGCATGGGGGTCTGCGCTTAACGAATTTCATTACACACTTATCTCCTGTCGGCTACCTGTTACACATCTCTTTACACCGGTGATTTACACTAGTGGTGGTCAATTCTTAAACTGAGTTTTGAAAACTCAGTTTATGCGGTAACTGCACTAGTCCCAATATAGCACAAACCTGAGTTTTCAATTGACCCACCCTGCGTGAAATTCTCAGTTACGCGTTCTTAGTCATCTCCATATCACTGCCTCGATTGACCCAACGACAAGTCTTGTTAGAAGAACTTCACACGATGGCACAACAGCTCATCCGTCTAATGATGTATGATTCTTTGTATCTCAAGCTCTACCTTATTGTGCTTTTCCTCCTTCTCCTGCTCGATCAATGCTCGATCCTCCATAATCTTACTCAGTTCTCCACCTCTAATTCTACCATGGTTTTTTTGCTTTCTTAGAATTGACTGCCACTGCCTTCGGTGTGGGGTTTCCTCCCAATCAAACTCTTCATCCGACTCATCCTTCTTTAACTCCAATACCAACTCTGACTGCGTCTCGGAGACTGTGGGATCCTGCGTTGAATCTGCAATTATAATTGGTGTAATATTTGGACGGCTCCCCCAGATATCGTCTAACCTCCAAAATAGAGGACACTTAGATTCTAGCAGGGCATTGAAACTGCTAACTTGATCTTCGGCACGCACACCAGACCCTGATTGCTCTCGCAGTTTCCGTGCATCACTCCAAGCCTTCTTCATATTTTGAGCCTTATCTTTAATTCTGTTTACCGTGATCTCTGGATCTCTAGCAAAAACCTGCTCTTTGACATCCTTATGCCATGCCGCTTGTTTACCTCGAAGATTTTCTTGGTGTTCCTCCATCCAGCATACAAGCCGCTCATTAAGCCAAGTGCGCTGGCGAGTGGATTTTTGGCTGTCACTGGCAGATGGCATTGAATTAAATTATTGGGCGATGTAAGCTGATTGCTGGTCCTTGTAGGTCGTATCGTGTTGTGGTTGTGGTGTTGCGTTGGATCATATCGTCGTGTTGAGTTGAATTGTTTGCTCCGTTGAGTTTTTTTGCTGCCGTCAAAACTGCAGTTTGGCTGGTTACCGCACTCCAGAGTGCGGTGATGAGTTTTAAGTTGAGTGATGGCTCTGGCCAATCAGCGCAAAGCCAAGACACCAAGGCACTGCCAAGAGGTTGCATAACCTGAGTTTTCAAAACTCAGGTTTAAGAATTGACCACCACTACTGTTTTGATTTACGCATTTTTGAGTTACACTATGTCTGTATTTAGTCTTCTGCTTTCTGCGCGCGGCGGATTTGGCAGATTAACTTGCCTTGTCCTGAATCCACCCGGGTTTCCGGGTGGCTCCTCATAGTCCCTTCACTGGGATTGAATAGAGTATTTAAAGAAAAAAAAAAAAAAAAAAGCTTGGGCGATCCATAGCAGTCTGTCACGTGGCCTCTGTAGAAGCTCATCAACCCCAACCTACGTAGGTCAGGAGGGCGGTGGGGGTAGTACCGAGACTACAGTGGAGTCTCGATATAAGCAACCCTTGATATAAGAAACCTCTCGATATAAGAAACTCTGCTCCGGTCCCGTCCAAATTTGTATGGGAAAAGAAACCCTTGTTACTACCAGGTTTCTTAAGTATTCGCTTAGTAATACATACAAAAGTGCAGGTTTCTTATATCGCGAGATCAGCCGCAACGGTTACCCCGCATCAAGAACAGCATAGGAATTGTTTCTTAATAGTTTTACATCGTAACCAGTTCTCCGAGGTGTTATTCTTCTTGCTTGTGTTAGCTATTCTGAGATAAACTATTGGCTTCTCTCTTGTCGCGGGTATTATCATGCCACCAAAGGTGTCAGTTCGTCAGGCATGGACTGCTAAAGAGCGGGACGATATTCGCTCACAGCGTTTACTACATCCAGGACACAGCTATCAGGATATTAAGCAATGGTTTAATGAGAAATATGCACCTAAGACCATCAGTAAATCACAAATAGTCTCTTCAGTCTTCAACATCCGCATCTTAGTTTACAGAAAAGAGAGCAGGTAGAGGGCCTTTTGTATCGAGAGAAGCGGGATATTGAGAGTCTACAAGGCATGGCTCAAAGGACGCAGCATCAGACAAGTATCACGGGTTTTTTTATGCCGCACTCGGACATTTCCTAGTTTTTTTGTATATATCTTGATATAAGAAACCTCGCGTTATAAGAAACCAGTGACCGGTCCCGAGGGGGTTACTTATATCGAGACTCCACTGTAGGTAGTGTTTGGTGGCAGCAGGTTGGTAAGCCACCTGACTGTGTTGCTGTTGTTGTTGCTAGTGCTGTGGGGGACTTGGGAGGGAAAGCAGTCACTTACTGATACACAGATAATTATCTGTGGCAACCAAGATATTATGCCTGTTTATGTTAAGAGGAGCCTCTCTTCTTCTTCTTCTCACCACACAAACTTACCATCTCTCGATCCCACAACGCACCCTCGAGGGAGCACTTCAACTGAACACTTTCTACAATTTTCCCTCTATCACCCTCCTCATTCAGTCTTATAACGAACACATCCCATCACCCTATACAACTCCTCAATATTTTGATCCTTTGGCAAACCCTTTCTTCAAAACCGAGTCACTCTACTCAAAATGGCCGAGCTCAGAGTCCGTTATGACTCAGACTTCCACTTGATTGAAAAATGGGTCCGTCGAGGCATGCTTGGGGGACATGCCAAAAAAATGATTGGTTCCATCGAGAAAATGCTTGATAGTCGTTGGACTTATGACGAGCTCACGGTATGTAAATCATAGTGCCCATTTAGTTCCTACTTTCGTTTATTCCGAGAATTTCCTTCCTTCCTCAACTTCTCCTAGCTGTTCAGGTTACAAGTACCTAGTGCAATCATGACTAATTATAACGTCAATGAACAGAATTATATCTCGTGCTACAAAAAGTTAGTGAAAGCAAGAGGGAGTATTGATTCCAAAGTGATGGAGCGGGCAGTTCAATGGATGATATCGTAAGTTACATAGTTCCACTTATCCACAAGAACACGTACAGTAGGATAGTAGCAGTCAACTTATCTGTTTCAAACCATGTTTGAGCCCCATCTCCATGATGGCAGCTAAGTTGTGCTGTGTTCTATTACATGCATTCGCACCCATTAATGGCCTGCTGACACTACGCCTAGTCACCCAAATCCCGATACTGGTGACAGCGACAGTTGGTTCAATTGGTTCAAAGAAGTACGCGATGTCGAGGAGGAGGCAGGCAAACTTGAAGCAAAAGCTGCAACTGGGAAACCAGTAGCTAGTAAGCGAAACCGACAGAACGACCAGAATGAGCCGGAGGCACAGGAAGTTCCTCGGGCTAGAGGCGAGCGTAACAAAGTTTCTCTGAATGACCAGCCTGTGGACGCTGGCCCTAGCCGACCCACTCTAGGTAGAAAGAATCGACAGAACGACCAGAATGAGCCGGGGGCACTGGAATTCCCTAGGGTTAGAGGCGAGCGAAACTTAGAGCGAAAGAAAGTTTCTCCGAATGCTCAGCCTGTGGAAGCTGGCCCTGGCCGACCCACTCCAGGTGGCAAAACTACTGTAATCAGCATTGACCTGACCACTCCAAGTGAGCTGGGCACAAGCGGTGGTCTGACCAAGGCCGCTGGCTGTCGTGATACTGCCAACTATGCCGAGCAAAATGTGGCTGGTGGGCCCTCCCAGGGCCTATCTTTTCGGGCCCGTCACTCTACCACTTCAGTTTCTAAAGTCAAGCCAAGCCATGCCATCCCAGGTAGAACTGCGTCAGTTTCGCTAAGCAGCTTGAACAGGGCACAGATTGAGGTGCAGAAGACAAGAGATAACAATCTTAATACAAACTTTAAGAATCAATTCAAAGAGGACCCACACCAAGATCCAATGGCTAATACAGATGCAAAGTTATCAGCATTATCTTCTACTTTTGGTGGAGTTGGTTTTAAACAACCACTGTTGCCGGCATCTAGAAGAGGAACTACAGCTTTGACTGTTTGGAAGCGTGACTCATCTATGGGTCCGCTCCAGCCTCTCCACCGTCAAAGGTCTACTATCCCGTTAGACAGGGATTTAGATGCTCAGCATGCCATAGGCCTTAGAAAGGTTTCCAGGTCTGTAAGCCCAGACACTCTACCAATGCAAGCCAAGTCAGCTGCAGAGGCACTACCTAGGCCACGAGCTCAAACTGCTGGTCAGCGCGGTAAACGAGCTGAGTATAGACACAGCTATGCTCAGAATTCCAATCGCGATCGTGAGCAAGGCGGTAACCAGCATCCCAGAGACGTATTTGCCTATCCAGAAATGGGAAACAATGAGCCCTTTTCCCGTCTTGGTAACCATACTGTTGAACGCCCGCACGGAAACTCCACACCTCAACAGAGGCGTATTGTCTCTGATAACTACTGCAAACCTATTTCTGGCCCTGGACGTGCATCTGGTAGGAGCAATTTGGACAATAAAATTTACCGATCCCAATCCTACAACTGGAGTGGTCTTTATAACGATAGACGTAGGGGATAAATCAAGAATCAGTCTGATTGAATCCTGGGATGCAAATCCAGATTCAACTACGGTCCTCTACCAGACAATCTGATTGAATCCTAGGATATGAAAGTGGATTCAATCACAGTATAGTGGATCCTCTACCAAACAATAATACTCCATTCTCAATACATCTCTTTCTAATTTCTTGTGGTTCTTTTCTATTTTGCTTTTGATACACTCTCTACTAGGTCTTTTTTTTAAAGTTTGGTGACATCAATGTTTAACCATTTTTTCTTAAATATTGCTTCCATGGTTTCTTATTTTTGTTGCACAATATTATTTTTGGCTTTGCTTCTTACTGGGCTTCAGAAAGTAATTCTTTTCCTACCACTTCTCTTTCCTCTCATTGAACTTCTTACTTGATGGCTTTTCTTGATGGTATGTTCCCAGAGACATAATAGTGTTACCAATAATCCCGTTTCGGGGCGGGTATTTCTGGTTGCCTTCTGCGTCGGTTAATAGGCTTCAGAAAGTACTTCTTTTCCTACCACCTCTGTTTCCTCTCATTGACTTCATATTTTTGATAGCTTTTCTTGGTGATTGGCTGGGGCAGGCATAAATGGTGTTACCAATAGTGGCTCCTTACCAAGTTTCGGGCGGGTTTCTGGTGGCCTTACTTCTTCGGGGATCTGGTGGGTTTCGGAGTTCTTATACCACTTGTGGCTATAACTAGGTTGATGTCGTCCCTGTATTACTTGCTTTCTCACTCTTTTTTCTCTCTTACATCATTTTACCTTGTCACGCTGATACATTCAGCTCCTGTATACTCCGATATTGGGTTAATGTTGTTTCTTACCTCGTCAACCTTGTCATGGAGATACTCAGACAGACTCAATTTATCTTTGCAACCCTAGAAGATTATAGGCACCCTCGACTTCGTGATGTTGTTGTGAACCTCCCAAAACCATACTTCGTGTCGGCGAATATAAAGGATGCACCCAGTTGCTTAGGCACTCCAATGTTCCCTTCGCAGTTTGTGCAGCCAGCTTATTACCCTACTCACCCTCCCGCTGTGGCAATGTATGCCTTATGATTTTCGAGATGATTCTATTGACTATATTGCGGAATATATTTTTTTATTATTTCCTTCTTTATATAGATAAACTCCTACTGATAAATTGGCTACTCTACCAGATTGAAACTCCGAATCTTTTTCAGTGGAATTGATCAAGTCAACAAGGGGTATCATCATCCAAAACTTGCCTTGGTATTGCCATCGTAGCTTGCTAGGTTCCATCACAAGATATTCAGTCACCCCTTGAATACTCTGGCTGATGGGAGCGTTGGTTTATCAGGCTTTTCGTATCATGCATGATCTATGTGGTCTCAAGGGCGGACGCAAAAACGCCTGCAGAGCATGCTCTCGTAAACTGGCTGTATGAAGGCTGTATGTAGTTCGAGTGGCTCTCCATCCGATGTTCCATCAATTAGAGGAAGTTTGAGGAATGTCCTAATCAAGCATAGCCTGGAATCAATCAGGGATTATTCCTAATCAGCGGTGAGCCGTGAAATAAGAGGCAAACTGGTATATACAGTTCCATTCAGTAACTGTCCGGGGTGCATAAAAGAGAGCAGTCTGCATAAGGGCCGGGCGCGGCTATGTTGCAGATGGCAAAGATAGCCACCCGGCCATTTGAGATAGACTGTCGGGCTTGCTCCAGTCTATACTCCCACTGAGGCAGTGGGAGGTAGGTAATGTAGTATACTGAGATATTCAAAAAAATTAAATACAAAAGACAATATGAACTTGGTCTTGCTGCCCCTTCCGCTACTAATACTTGGTATACAATCCATTTGCCTTAATGACCGCTGCAACTCGGCGAAGCATAGATCGGTACGGAGACTTAAAAACAGATGCCGGAACCTCATTCCCAATATCCTCCAAACATTCTGCTAATCTAACAGCCTCAGTGAAATATTAGCCACTATAGTGTAGAAGTACAGCTATGATTTCATATACCCTTTCTTGACTGCTGCCGGTCCACCCGAGTTTGTAGGAGATCAGGATACTTTTGATAAGCCGGCGCTTGAGCTCAACCCATACATGTTGAATGGGATTGAGGTCTGGTGAATATGGAGGATGGTCAGTAACATCAAAATCATATTTGTCGAGCCATGCTTTAATTATCTTTGCTGTATGAATGGGGGAATTATCATGCTGAAACACAGGATCAAAGATTCCCTCTACATACATCTCCTCCCTGACTCCGAATAAGTGGTTCTTCAAAATCTCCTTATGTCTTTGCATTTTTCCGCCCATTTAGCAAACTGTAAAACCACCTTGTTTGCATCCTCGAAAACACCCAAAACCATGATTGTAATATCTCCTTTCTTGCCTGACCAGATAGCTTTGACGTTGGTGATCACGGTGCTGGTCCCGTGTTCACACTCAGACTCAGACCTGTCGGCTATGCTATCCTTATGCAGTATAGCCGCGCCTGCCCCATGTCTAACCGTTGTTTTATGCATCCCGGACAGTTCCTCAATGGGACTGTACTTAGGTACCCCGTACAACAAGCTGAATATATATGTATACACATGTTTGTTTCCGAGTTGCACGGATTCTGATGACTCAGGGGGGATATGGGGATAGAAGAAAGAGGGGAGTATGTACGCAACTCTTGATCCAGTCTGTAAGATGATATCCCCAAACCAAACTTCCCATAGTGGGGAACCTTTCTTCATGTTGTCCATTTCACGAGCTATATTCATCAGCAGTACTCCCCTACATAGGATTATTGTCCACTATGATATGTTGTTTGTAGTTGGTATGTTAGTTGATTACTAAGAAGAGAGAGGACAAGAGAAATTTAAAACCTCTTTATTTCGCACTTTGGTCTGTACGGGGCTCTAAGTAGACTCTAGAGTATGAGATATCTAGCGTAAAAAGTTGTAAAACCTCTCCGATGGGTTGACCCATTGGCCAATGGGGCAGTTGGGTCGAACCGTTCACCATTCGTGATGTTAGCGCCAATAAAATGATGTGAAAAAGTTCAACTGCATAATCTAGTTTTTTTGTGTATGCACTGACGGTAGACATGGCCCAGTGGAAAGTTAGTCGGATTCATTTCATTTCATTTTATATAAAATCAAAAAAAAAAAAAAAAACCAGTGGAACAAGTTGAACATAGGAAAGCTATACGAGCTATTGGGAACAGAATTGCTCGCAATTACTTTATATGAACTATTCGAAATTATTAAGTAGGTAGTCTGGTTGAATCAGAGCTATGTCTCTGCCGGTCTCCACATGTCTGCCATACCCTCGGCAAAAAGAGTCCACCGTATCGTCCAATTTCACTTGCCAGGATTGAAGGTTCCCCTTTTCGGTTCTGCAGTGAACATACCTTACCACCCTACCGCTCCCCGCTTGTCCACCTATACCTGAGGAGCTAAAGGTGCTGCTTAATGTAAGCTTATAGCTGTAGTATCATCAGTAAGTTCCAATATAGTAACTAAATATAATATTAAGCGAAGTGTAGGTATTAAGTTAGAAGTTAGGAAGCTATACCAACTAAAGAAGGAACTGAATTGAGTTCTGCCTTGGATATAACCAATCTAAGTTCCATATTGAGTTTGTAATTGATAGTCCTGGATATAGCAGTGCAAGAATTCGAGCAATAGTCAAGGATAATTCAGAGTACCTCGATCATGCTAGGGAATACCGTAGAAACTCGGGGACAAGAAAGTAATAATGTTTAAGAAAGTAACCTCGAATAAGGCAGGCAAAATGCTCCGACCCGATTTGCTTGGGGTATGGATCGCGAATAAGAAAGGAGGCCAGAAAGTTCTAGCGCTAGTAGAGTGTAACACCACCGCCATCATCACCACCACCACTACCACAAGTTCTACTTATAATAGGTTCTTACTAACAAATTTCATAGGACGTATTACTGCTTCCACAGTGGTTTGCGGAGGCTTGGGAGGGTATCTGCAAGGATCATAGGGATCTTATAATTCGCTCCTTCCGAAAATGTGGTAATACTGTAGCACTCGATGATAGTGAGGATCAAAAAATTAATATTCATGGCTGGATGGATATACTTTTGGGGCAATTGAGCTGGAAGAAGAGTCTGAATGCTCCGAGTCTGACTCCAGTGAAAGTGAGGCTGATGGGGCAGGGCTCCCATCTCATATTCACTTAGGTGAAAAAATTAATTGACAGGGCGGCTGGCGCTGTTGTCCGGGGACCGGGGTGGAATAGTAGCAAGAATCTGGATTTTCATTGAAACTGTATGTTAAGAAAGTAAGAAAGTAACTATGATTAAGAAAGTACCTATGATTAAGAAAGTAACCGAGAATAAGAAAGTAACCGAGAATAAGACGCTGAGACAGCTTTTGCCAAACCCGCCGTCCTATAAATAAGACTGCAGTCTTGTCCGAGAATTTCTACGGTATGTAATGATATTGCATCAACCTCAAAAGACTCAATTTGAAAATACTTATTACATTGATTTGCCAAATCCATATGTGAATACTGCATAGAACTAACAACAGAAGCTTCTGTTTGTTAAAAGTATAGATATATTTGATGGAATTGTAGAGGACTCTAATAGACTTGGGTCGATTGAAATAGCTGACGCAAATAGAGCCTCTGTACTAGATAATTATATATAGTTTGTCAGTTATATAGAAATACTTCATAGAATTCATACTGTAATAGTACTCATCAAAGATATTATTAAGTCCAGAAAGATTATGAATAAAGGAATTATCATCTTTGACTGCTGCTTGAGCTTCTAGTACAGCTTGATTAACTTCATC
The DNA here is from genome assembly GCA_003788615.2 of Terfezia boudieri ATCC MYA-4762. Lineage (NCBI taxonomy): Eukaryota > Fungi > Ascomycota > Pezizomycetes > Pezizales > Pezizaceae > Terfezia > Terfezia boudieri. The sequence goes on along the minus strand of ML121554.1, from coordinate 402,387 downwards.
TAAAGTTCATTTTCAACTTGATCACGGACTGTATCTGAGATATCACTATAGAACTTATTGCTCTAGTGCTCTAAATGAAAAATTAGATGAGTGCGTCCCGGCCGCCAATATCCACCATACTTTCCCTCTTTGCCCCCCCACTCTCAAACACCGTCCTCTAGAGCCCTCTAATACCTGCGGAGAGGTTTCCAATATTTCTAGGTCTAGGTCGCTTTGATTGTTGGTGGGGGGAGGTATACTGGCTGTTTGCCTGGGGCTTTTATCCCTGATAGAAACCATGAGCTTGAAGATATCGGACAGAGTACTAGCGGGTTAGTTACTAAGCAAGATGCTAGATTGGATACCAAGTTGGATATATTGAGTTAAATGCTAGGTTAGACGTTAGGTTAGATGTTTTGGTAGATATAGATATATAGAGCAGCAAAGTTAGATGTTATATTCATCATGAGCATATGGTTGCTGTGAGGGGCCGAAACACCCCATAAGAGGCCAGTAAAACACCTGATAAGAAGCTGGAAAGCATCTCCAATAGAAAACCAGACTACTAATGGAAGCGACTCTTAAAGCCCAAAGGGGGAATATTGGAGCTCCTAGAGCTATTTGGGGGCCTCGCCATAGCGGTTGAGGAAGTCTGGTTGTGTGCCAACCAGACTGACTATGGTTGAGGATATTCTGGTCGAGGATGCAGTAGAAGAGGGGGGGGGGATTTGCGGTGGAGTAAATTCTCAAAGAAGTGCCTTATATACCCGCCAAATACATAACTCTCGGACTGCTTCCCTTTCCTGAACCAGACTACCTCTCATGCTATCCTAGTGTCCCCCAAACATGATTTTTGAGCGGTTCGATGGCCAAAAGCTAAAAAGAAAAAGATAAAGGCTCAGCTGGGAATTGAACCCAGATCACCCGCCCTCTGCCTGAAATCAGCAGGAACCTACATAGCAGGTGTCATACCATTAGACCACTGTGCCTTTTTATGATAGCAGCCTGATACTGCATAGCCTTGTGTTGCCTTTGTAGAAGAATAGTAATACTTGGCCATAAAACCCACGTAAACTTAGTGGACATCGGAACGAGGTATCTAGTGATTCGTGTCCCCATTCCCGAGCACAGCCCTGACCAACCTCAACCTCACCCTCGACTGGTTGGTATTCTGGTTGGCACAACACTCTCCATAGGAGGGGACTTTGGGACTTTGATACCCATGAACCTAGTCTGGCTGCACACCGTGAACCATGAAGCTTCCCTACGGCCACACAATCGGCTCGCATATCAATTGAGATTAGAAAGAAGCCGAAGTAGTCATCACGCCGCACCAGACATGCGGACATATAGTCTTATCTAGGGATTTCACACCAATCAAACCGTTGGGCGTTTTCATTTAATGGCACGTAAGAGTGCTGCACCTAAAGTAGGCTGTACTCAAGGAACCGCTTTATAGTCTGCCTTAACGTAATAAACCCGTACGTGGTACCAAATCCTATCATTCACTGATCAAGGGTTAGGGCTTCCCATGTTGTTACCCTGAGCTGTAATGCACGTGACCACGAATGCAACTAACTTCTAGCTCATGGGAGAAAAAGTTACTTCGAGCAATTGAATCCGCAAGCCAGCACCCACCAATATTCGCATGAACATTCACCACTCTCGGATATGTCAGAGAATAACTCCAAGAAGCGCAGCGCGCCAGGCGATGGGGGAAATAAACGCGGAAAGAAGGTATGCGTCGATCGTGAGAAGAAACAGTTGTAAATTCAGCGAGCTGATAATGTGTGAACCTACAGGGCAAATACTTCAGTGACAAGGCAAAATTCCACCAAACGCTCACGGGCATCGAGACGGGTACGCAGGGGGTTTTTGCGACGTGTGTCAAGGGGAAAGAGGCGAGGTGTGTGGGGGAATTGTACAGTTTATTCGATAAGGTACCAAATGAGGATCCAGTCGGAAAGGGTGAAGAGCTTACGAATTGAGGAATGGATAGTATTCAGAGAAACTCTACGGGCCATTTGAGAAAGGCGATGCTGCAGGAAATGACACCCCCGACGATGACGACGATGATGACGAGGATGGAGAGATGGACATCGAAGCCATGATGGCCAAAGAACTCGATAGCATGCGCAACACCGGGAAGAAAGGTAAAAAGTTCTCCAACACTGACAACGCTTCGGAGAACAAGATGTTTGTCTCTGTCAAACTCGACACGCAATGTGTCGTCTACTTCCGAACAAACCCACCAATTAATCCATCCGACTTCGTCCACGCCATATGCTCCGATTTCGCCGCGTCCGGAACAAAACAAAGCCGATATACAAGCCGCTTGACGCCTGTAGAACGGACCGGGAAGGCAACAGTGGAGGGCATTGAGGAGGTATCTAGGCATGTATTGAAGCCGCATTTTCATGAGGGGCAGGAAGGGGTGAGGTTTGCGATTAGGCCGAGTTTGAGGCATCATGATGTGCTTACGAGGGATGTAATCATTACGACGGTGGCTAGGTGTGTGGGGCTTCAGCATAAGGTGGATTTGAAGAATTATGATGTGTTGATTTTGGTCGAGGTGTATAAGGTGGTTTTCCCCGGGGCTGGTGAGACGGTGGACCAGGAGTGCTAATAAAGTTGTGATGGATTAGAATATGTGTGGGATAAGTGTCGTGAAGGACTGGGAGAAGTTGAAGAGGTTCAATTTGGAGCAGATCCAGCAGAGTGGGATTGAAGAGAAGGAGGGGGGAATAGCAAGCCCCAATGTCGCAAAGGATCCGGCTCCAAAGCCTGGGACACAGAAAGAAGCAAGGCTAGAGGTCACAAAGACCGAAGCTGAGAATCAACAGGAGGACCCTAGTGAACTTGTCCTGTTTTCAGCCCTGCCTGCGCCAGAGACGACGCCAAAATCAGGAAATCAAACTGGAGGTGCATCTGAAGAAAACCTAGCTTCAGGTACAGAAAGTACAACTAGGTTTTAGGAGTGGACCAGGCATAGGTATGTGGGGTTCATGCCAAGAGTGAGGGGGGCCGACGCATTGTTCTACTTATCCAAATATCATATCATATCAGATTTTGCCGATCATTCCAAAGGATCAATTAAGCGAGCGCCTCTACTCGTACCAACCAGACTACCTCTACTCTATTTTCCCCCCTACAATATCAAGAGCTTCGTGCAGAATTAGGAGAGGCGAATGACAGATCTTGTGCATATGACAGGACGTGCGTGGTGCCAATGTCGTCTCTTTTGCCTGAATTCGATGTTCCCCCCAGCATGAGATGGCGGGTCGCGGTACCTATACTGCGTGTTACCCATGAAGAGCGCGGGGTCCCCCTTTTAATACGAGGAGCCCGTAGGTAAAGTGCACCCCGAAGGCAGGGGCATGCCCTGTAACGAAGCGAAGGGTCGTGGGGGGACCCCGCCGTAGGGCCACGATCGTACTTGTATTTATTTTTGTTTGGTTTTTCACTTGTTCTTAGCCTGAGCGTAGCGGAGGGGGGGCCCGGGAGCATAGCAGGGTCCCCCACGCGGCAGGTCAGTACTTCCCACTTTCAAAAAAAAAAAAAAGCACCTTTTTGTAATTTCCTTGCCCACGAAATGCACAGCACCATCCCAAAGCGCCCCGACTCCTACCTACTTGGCGGTATTAAAGCCTTCCGACTGCCGACCGCCCTCTCTATCTCCGACCACAACTCGGCGTACCAACCTCCTCCAAAGACCACAGGCAAGAGGAAAGCCGCGCGCTCCAGTACCTCAAGGGTCAGGCTTAAAAACAAAGTAGCAACGATTATGAAGACTCCTGATTACGCCTACCAGCCAAAAGGTGCTCCATATCCCACTGTGGTCCTTGAAGTTGGATGGACGGAACACCCTGATGAGTTATATTCTGACGCCGAGCAATGGCTTGTGAAAACTAGTGGGCAGGTTCAGTTAGTTATCACAGTTCGCTTTATTGAATATAATTCGCCTCTAGCAGAGCACAGGAAAGAGCTCATGAACTTGATGTCGGAGGAGGTAGATGGAGTTGATGAAGATTCGAATTCGGATGGAGCCCTCTCCCCAGCACCAAGTACCGATTCAGATCATACTTTGGAACGCCAACAGATAGACCCAAATCAATAGGTGGGGTTAATCAGCGCCAAGGTGAATTTCTTTAGGTATAGTAAGATCACGGGACAGATGTATAAGGATGGGGTGGAATATAGGTATATTGGCTCCCGATGGAACTGTTTCTCCTAGAGATGCGCCGCCGCCGACGTTGTCTATGCGGGACGTGTGGGGGCGCAGAGGTGGAAGAGAAAACGGAGGAAAAGGGTACTATGGAAATGGTGGCGTGTGTATGGGATTGGAAATTTTTGGATTCGTATGTGGAGAGTGCAAGGCGGGATTACGCGTTCGATCGGAAGAAGAATTTGGAGAAAATGTTATGTCATTGAGGGGGGGGAAGTGACTAGGGTTCTTTCCTATATGGGGAATATAAACTCCCTTCGGGAGGCTTCCCCCCCTAGGCGGATCCCGCTCCTGCGGTCTCAACCACCAGGCGCCCCCCCCTTGGATGTCTAAAACTAGAGGGGTCGCTCCGGGAAGCAGCCCTCCGGAAAGCCACATAAAGTTATACGCTCTAGCCTAGTTTGGGTATAGGGTTTCTGCCTCTACGAGGGGCTTGTGCCAACCAGACTGTAGAAGACGTGTGAATGCGAAGAGGACAATTAAGACATCAGAAAGGGAATTGCTGGCGTAGAAGGGAGAAGTACATTACTGGTATAGAGCAAATAGAAATGAATTGCTGGCATGAAGGAGATTATAGGAGTTAATCAAGTTAATTGAGCTGAGCAGAGCTAATATGGCCATACGGCGTTCTAGCTTGCTTCCTTCTCTTCGGCTACTCTGACATACATGTGCCGCTTCCCAGCTCCGAACTGGTCTCAAACGGGACTCTTGAGTAGTATATTCTGTTGTAAATAACCATTTCCTTACGCATACAATTAAGTATCTTCGTCCTTATTCATGATTGATACCTATTGCGAACACTTGCTACCTGCTAAAAGGATGTCTGTGTTATTTCTTCTCTTCAGGCTGCACACATGTTCTTCACATGTTTCTTACTGTCTTCGCTACTTAGCCTACATACAAATATTCGTTGCTTTAAGATTTCTGCCTATGCTTGAGGTTATTGCTTACGCATTTTACTTGCGCATCTGGTATAACTACTTACGCATATTCACGGTATTGTTTTATTTAGCTTAGACTATTGTACTAGATGTTTACCCTGACCTCGTACCTATTTATACGAGCTCTCAAGGCCATCATGTATAGATATGCTTCTCGAGATAGACTCAATAATAGACCGTCTACTTTCGACCGAACCTTCCAAACCTGCTCGCACCTTGATCGATAGCGAGATATCAGACAAACCCTTCTAAATTCAGATTCGTAAAGGCTGTTAGTCAAGCAAAGCCACCGGCGCAAATGGACAGCTTTGAAAGGAATATAATTCAAAGAATGGGAATATTTATAAAAAACCAACGGCAGCGCAGAAAGAAGCTGGACCCGGCAGGTTGTTCTTGATCATGAAGCATACCGTATTAATTCGCAAGTATGAATGCTGTCTTATTTAAGGGTGGCCTTGAATTTACTGTCTAATTAGGTATATGATACTAGCTTATATATGTTCTGGGCCGCTCGCGGGCGGCATACCCACTATGCCTCCCGCGGGCAATCTATTTCATTATTGCATTTGGTACATAATGCACTTGAATATATAAATATATAGTCACTTTGGTTCAAGTTGATCTAATTGATATGCTCCATGAGCCCGATGGATAATATAAATAGATCTGTCATAACAAAGACCATATGGTACGTGGTTGTTCCATTAAAAGATAAAATGGTAAGTTAAACTCATTAGTACAAGTAATATGATACTAATATTATTAGTCGGAGTCTGTTACATCTGCAATGACATTATGGATTCAGCTTTATACCTCATCTAACATTTTACAATCTGGTAATGGTGGAGAATTTATAGGAGAAGATGAGCATTTATTATGAGCTTGGAGTATTAAAATAAAACATGGAAAGCCTTGCACACCTCACGTTCACAGGCTTGATAGAGTTGAGTTATATACGATCTCGTCTTACTAAATGGAAAGTCTAGTGGGTCAGATACAGGACTTCTATGTATTATATTAGGTACAAATGGAACAAAATACTTTTCAAGGCCTCTACCGAGGCCTCAAACAAGTCATGTAGATTGATGGACGCACAATACATTTTTTTATATTTATCACAGGTGGACTAGATTGATGGACGCACAATACAAGGGATAAAAATTTGCGTCTCTAAAGAAATTGTGGTCACGGTGAGACTCGAACTCACAACCTTCATGTTTTTAGCACAATGCTCTGCCTGATTGAGCCACGCGACCTCGTACCGTAGGTACAAATGAGTTTTCTTATATATAACAATAATCAAAACCTTTTCTTCCTCCGCATACCGCATACCCTTTGCCTCCGCATTTGGTGTCTTCTTCACTTCCGCATACCCTTTGCTTCCGCATTTGTTTTTTTCCTCTACTTCTGCAACCCCATTTAACCGTCGTCCCCATCCAGCCGTTGGTTTCCATGCTTAGCCGGCACGGATTACCTTATTCAACATTGGCTTTTCACTAGGCCATAGAAACAAATAATAAAGGGTATCTTAGTGTTAAAGCAGGTATCTTAGATAGGTCATGAGAGGTTGTGGTTGTTGAGAAATCTGATGAGGAACCGTGGTTCTTGCGCTATGTAGCTCTGGGTGAAGTGTTGAGCCACGTTGCTGCGTTGACCGGGGTCCTAAGTTGCTCTAGATGAGGTCTCTAATTATTTGGAAGTGAAACATACTTGAGCCCTCCAACTCCCCAGAAGTGCCACCAGCCATAATAATACGGGGTTCCTTCTTTTGTTATAGGCTCCTGTGTACTCGGTCTGGTTTCTAAGAAACCCTCTACTATTCATCTTGTTGTTCTTGCCAGCTGTTCACGGTGGCTTCAGTTGGCTGTTCGCGGCTTTGAATTTAGACGTAAGAAGATGAATGTAAAGAGCTCTATGGAAGGTGCGTGTTTGTGGTGGGGTCGTGTTTTGCCGAGTTGTGTCGTTGGCCTCGAACAAATGAGAGAGCGTAAGTTTCTTTGAAATACTTCAGATTGGATTTCGTGGTCTATGCTTAGAGACCTTTTGGGGATAGCTTGCTAATAACTTGCATAAGGATCAGCAGCGCATGTTTTGATAATGCTCGATATCCTTCTTGTTCGGGGAAAGCACCTTGAATGCCTTCAACAATCTCCAGAACGTCTGTGCCAGTCGAAAACCAATGGTCATCAAGAAAACCATTTTCCATGGAAATTTGGCTAACACCCAGCTAGCCATTTCCTGAATCTCATAAAGGTATTTGAAGCTGGAGCCAATAAGTAATAACACATGCATTTTCTACTGGCGATATCATTATCTGTTCCGCCACTCGATTTCCCAATAGTGTTCTTATTCCCCACCACTTTCCTCCTTTCTCAAGACTCTCCAGTTGAAGGGACCAAATATCGATGCACTTCACTCCTAGCGGAAAAAACATGCACTCCGTGACCGAATTCTGAGAGTCACGAAGAAGTAATCCATTAGGAATGGTTCATGGCATCTCTTTGGGTATATGAATAATATCAAGTCCAACCTTCTTCCACATGGCGCTATATAATGTTAGATGCAGCTCTTCGTCAAATTGGTTAGGTTTTCGACGCTGACACCTGTCACACGTTCGAACGTATTCCCTAACGTCATTGTAGAGATTTTTCCACGAAAGCAAAGCTTAATCTTTTGATATGTCATTCCTTTCCCGATGCCCGCTTTCGTCGTGTAATTCCCGTAGTATCCGCTGTATTTCTCCGTCTTCCCAGATGACTTGTGCTGGCGGAAAATTTCGCCTCATTCTGCGATATATATTCCCATCCCTAATCATATATTGCGTCGTTTCAAGCCTGATCTTCCGAAATTCCCCATCTGACTTCCCCAGTAGTTTCTGCATAATAGCAAGATATTCTATTATGCTACCCTACCATTCCGCATCTGTGGCTGAAACCTGTGCTGGCACGATGCATACCAAAGTTTCGTAATTTCGCATTAATGGTTCCAAGTCGGTATCCCAAAGTACTTCCTAACTACGGTGAATCCTTTCCCTTTTCCCTGCTTGACAAACCGTCGGGCCCTCCATACTACGCATGCTTTACCTCAAAGTCAAATAACCTAATCCATGCCAGCCATCTGTTCACAACCGATCCAGGTATGTAAGTCCGAAGCAGGCTGGTTCAACTGATGCACAAGAGTCTTGGTTGTTTCCTTCAATGCCTTTATTGTCCTCGGCAGCTTTCCTGAGTCATACCCCTCTTTCGCTCCCTTCCATACTCTGTTCTCATACCTCGCGGTATTTTTTTTTTTCCATCTTCCGGCTTTGCCTGCTGTAGAATTGCCCCCATCTAATTAATGATGAATTCTTCGATAGTAGGATCCTCCCTCGATGCGGTTCGTAATCTATCGGCTTGAGCGCTGGCGGACTGGTCAATTTCTTCTTCAATGTCGCCATTGCTCGCTCCTGTTCCTCCCCCCAGACAAACTCTTCCATCCTTCTGGTTCCGCGATCCATGCAAACTTGTTAATAATACGCACAAGTTCCCAAAAACGCCTTTACTTCCGTAACATTCCGACAAGGAGGCCAATCTAATATCTTCCTGACTTTCTCATGTTCCAGACTTCTAATATTTGACCCGCACATAAATACAACAATCTTCAGTCCATCCTTACGAAATTCGAAACAGAATGATCATTTGTGGGCCCAGTCTTCGTTGATTGTTCAGTCCTTCGAGGTGCTCAATATTATTATTGAGTTTACTTGTGCTGGACGAAGATCTTTTGGAAGGCCAAAGAACGGCTTGCGACGATAGTTGGTTTGTTGAGGTTGTGAAGGGGGCTTGCGAAGGAGTTTGCGAACAAGAAGCTTGCAGAGGAATTTTCCGTGGGAGAAATCTTGCAGCCGCTGAACTGCTTTCACAATTCTGCATCTCTCTAGATGAATCGATTGGTGTAGAGTGAATATCTATTCTGAGCTCATAGCCTGTTGAAGATAACAGCTGTACGTCCTAACTGAAAACAAGCGGAATAATATATAAAACATGATACGCCACGTCCACTTCAAGTCGTCATTCATGGGCGCGCTATAATTTCCGCCACATCTCCAAGACAGGTTTTCACATTCATTACTTCTGCCACCTTTGGTCGAAGGCTGAGCTAGTCCTGGGCACGAGACAAGACGTCTCGAGACACTTCGGAAGAAAGTCTCAAAGACATTCGAGACTTCAGAGAAAAATTTTTTATTGGTTGCGACATGCAGATATCTGTCTGAGATAGTTTAGCAGCTGTTGAGATACGTTTAATTTAAATTCTTATTACTCCTATTCAGTCCCACGTTGAGATACATTGAGACAGGTGACACTTCGTTGTAATAATACCTTCGCTTGTAATATCTATCTTTCAGTGCTTAAAGGCAGCGATTCCTCCGCTCATTATCTCCACACTCCTATACCTTGCATCATCAACCAGCACAATTGAGCAGCTTTACATAGGCGCTATGAAGGAGATATTGACGTTGAAGCTGAAGCTGAAGATGAGTGATGATGACTAGGTAGCTAGCGGGTTTGAATATAATTATGATTGTGTTGATCGCTCGATATGCAAAAGTCTCGAGACCAGCATGGTAATTGACGAGACGTCTCGTGGCCAGGCTTTTAAGCTCAAACCCCGGAGGCTCTCTCGCAGAGTCACCACTTTTGCCACTAATGGAGGCACAGGTCTCGAAGATGCATCTGCAACTCAACATTTAATGTCTCCGTAATTACTACAAGTTTTCCCAGCAGGGAGTTGATACTCTGTTCGCTCATCTGTGGTTGCCATTGTAATCGAAACTACTCGGTGGACCGGTTTGGATGGCTGAAGCAAGCGTGGATGCCGTTGTGCCCCGAGATTGATTGTTTGATCAAAGTTTCCTCGCAGTTTGCCACGGACACAGTAGGAGTGAAGACTCTCAATCAAGATGTCAATAAGCCCTTGAGCAATTTCCTGGCGTTTCCTTTAAAGCGCAGCTGCATAGGTTAGCTCAACCCAAATCCGCAATGCTGTCTGGCTAAGAACGACAACCATAACACCCAGGCTAGATCCCTCAAATCCATCAAAATCACTCCTTCTCCCACGCAGAATCCAATGCAAGGATGCCTGCTCAAAAATTTGACTATCACCCATGACAAATCCCAAAAACAATGAAGAAACAAGCCTATTGTTGTCGTCAACTGCCGGGGATCCACGGAACTATGGGGCTCAGACAGCCCAAACCCACGAAAGCTCGGCTACCCATGCAATCTGTCGCATACTCAGAGTTTCTGTCGGGAGATAGCTTTTGTTCAGATGAAGCATGTTGAAAACGATCAATGCTGCTATATGGCAAGTATATATATATATATATTCTGGTCCGTTGCGGAATCCAGTCCATTCCGGAATGGACCAGTCTATACCGGAATGGACTGAATTCCGCAACGGACCAGAACATATATACTCCAATTCTTCTTATTCGTCGAAGCTGTTTGGACTGATTCGGTGCTGCCAGAATTAACGTAACTGTGCCTCTCCCCTCCCTCTGGCCCCATACACGGGGTTCATGGATAACAATCAAATGATGGAGCCTATCGGGAGTGCGAGACCTGCTGACGGGTGGTGTATCGAGGAGTAATCTCAAGAGGAGGACTAGCCATCCACAGGACTGTCGAAGTCACTCGGAGACTCAGAATTGGTGCACTTGTTTCGGTCGTTGCATCTTGACCACTCTGATATCGAACATGCAGAAGTAGGCCGGCGTCGATTGTCCTCATCAGTACCCTCGTGCCCAAGCGTGCACGTTGTGACTCGAAGGGTTCGTCAGAAGGACATCCACCGCCATTCACGGTTGGAGTACTCAAAGTTTCAATTCTCATACTCATCGCTGTTGCAGTGTCGGGAGTCATCGAATTCTGTCCACCATCTGTCGTAGTCTCCAGGACCTATACCAAGCGGATCCAATGCCATTTTGACATCTTGAACCCAAGCCCCACGAACAGATGCTGTGTCCTGATCACCTTCTGCACACAAGGTTACTATCGTCATCTATTACTTGCAGTGCTTCTGGCGCAGTCTCTGGTGGATGTGTAATTGTTTGCTGCGTTTCTTTGTCGTTTCCCACCGCGGATGGAGTCGCTACCGAGTCGACCTTCCCTTCAGTAAAGTTTTCTTCGACTGACATGGCTATTCCGGAGGGCAAATTTTTGTGTGTTGTACTCCGTATATGTATAGTTGGAAACAAGCAAACTGGGATAAGTGTTGAGGGGTTGCAATTGAGTTCTTCGGTAAGAAAACTGACTGCCACTGCATTGCAGATCACCCAAATCACTCTGTCCGGAGTGAATCTCAGCTGTACTTGACGCTATTCCCATACACTCTACCTATGTATTTTTTTGATGATTTTCACATCCTGCTACCACACTCCATGTTCTTTGCGCTGCTACCACAATCCCCGTGCTGCATGCAAGCATTATTGGATACTGTACATGCCAAAAGGCTAAGTTTGCCATACAAGTGCTCCCAGAAATATCCTTATGCACAGAGGTCTCCATAACGCCCCAGAGAGGCCTCAAATCACTGACGGTCAGTCCGACAGCATTTCGACACGGTGAAGATGTCATGTATTTTAAGGACCTATATTTTGTTATGTAGAACGTTATACGTTGAACCAGACTACAGAGCAATTCGCCTGGTCAGTAACTAATCTTGGTGGATTACCTGTTTGGGTATGTTCAGATTAGACTTTGATCTACGAGGGTCTGATTGAGACTAACTAGTTTGGGACTTGATAAGGTTTGACCAGAATAGATTAGGATTAGTCCCAGAGCACTGCTCTGGTTTATGTCAGCACCTTGTATCTGAGATATACATACTGGTCTTGGCATGAGACTAAGATATACATATGTGCAAACCACGAGCTTTGCTCTTGTCCTCGCCCTCAACCAGACCACATTTGTGGGGCTGCTTCTCTCACCATAGTCTGGTTGCACCGCTCTTCCCTCTCGTCCCTGCCTGATTTCTTCAGCAACATAACTAAGCACTCACTCAAATCGTAGGCTTCAAACCTACCATATTGGTTGATAAGTATGTGAGCCATGTGTCTAACTCAAAGCCAATTGATTTTCCTGTTTTTGATTAGGAGATGTTCAGGAGTTTTTGGTGCGGTTCTCCGATGCTCGAGATTTGCCTCTACAGCAAAGATGGATTCAGCAGAACAACCATGACATGTTCTCCATGCGCTCAGGTTACAAATGTCCGGCGGAGTGCTTCTAGAACAGAAATGGATGAGCAATACGATAGATGAGCAAGTTGTTAAGCTGGAAAGGCCATTACAAGGACAGATCGACGGCCTCGAAAGGAAAATGAAGGCCTCACATGGGAAATCAAAGTCCTCAAATCGAAAATCAAAGGCCTCAAATCCGAATTAAGCAGCATCTTCAAGTCTACTGTACTGCCACTTCATAAAGCTGTTATTTTGAAGGCCATCATGAAGGGTAGGCCTGGCAACGAGACGGCTCGAGACGTCTCATCATTTACCATGCTGGTCTCGAGACTTTTGCATATCGAGCGACCAACACAATCATAATTATATTCAAACTCGCTATCTACCTAGTCATCATCTTCAGCTTCAGCTTCAACGTCAAATATCTTCTTCATACCGCCCAAAGCAGCGACATATTCATCTGAAGTGCGAGCAGCCGACACGGAAGTCTGGCTTTGATAATGCAGGTATATGAGTGTGGAGATAATGAGCGGAGGAATAAGAATTTAAAATAAACGTATATCAACGGCTACTAAACTATCTCAGACAGATATCTGCATGTTGCAACCAATGAAAAAAATTTTCACTGAAGTCTCGAGACTTTCTTGAGACTTTTGCCGAAGTGTCTCGAGACTTGTCTCGTGCCAGGCCTAGATATCAGAAGGAGATCTGCGGCACGAAGCAGAGTAAGGTATTGGCAATGCAATTTAGCAGTATCTTACAGCTAATCAGGTTTTCTAGATTGTCAAGAGAAAGAATAGTAAGAGGAAGAGCAAGTTCGCAAATACGATATTTGGTGCACGAAACGACTTTGGACAGTTTGGCCTACGGTCCCAAAAAGATATGTTGTTTCTATCAAGCCAGGTAAGTCATAAACCAACTCACTCCCTTGTCAGGTACAATATGCCCTTTCATAGGGCAGACCGTTCAAATCTGGTTCCCGTTGGAAAATAATCAGATCACTTTCCAGTGAACTGCGATTCGTTTGTGCACAGGCACCAGGTTTTGAACTGTATTGCTGGTGGAAGAAGGCAAAAAAAACATCTAACAAACCTGATTGGTTCATAGTACGATACGGTAATGATGCATAGAAATGGTGTTGCCCATGAAAGCACTGGAGAATCGACCTATCATGCATTTCAACATCTGAAGGCAACAGAGAAGCAATATATGGAACGCTGTTTAAACATTACTTTTTGTGTCCCATTTAAAACGGAAGCCACGGATGAACAAAATAATCACATCATATCAAATTGTAAGTACTGATTTTTTCTGACAACCTTACTCCTGGATCAAAATTTTAACATCATTTGCTTACTATTCTTCGTAAACAGGCACAGATGAGGAGTTAGAGGAATACCTCCAGGGTGATTAGGGTGCTCCCTTGGTTGATTTCCCACTTCGGACTCGCATTCTACTGGTTTTTAGACAGACATGCACCACTGCTTCTATATGCGTACGTATCCCGAGTGGTATGGCAGAGAGAGCTTTTCTAACATAATTTAGGTTTTGCCTCTTAACCCCTGATGGTCGGTGTCAACGTTAAATCAAATGCTTTATGATGCCGGATTCGCGGTTGATCGCTTATCCATATTCCGCACTACAAGGAGTAAGGCTTGCGGGGCGTACGGAACACGGGATGCTTGTGACGTTGGTATTGCAGGCCGCGGTCTTGTTACGTTGAATATTGGTATATTGGAGATATCGCCGGGAATGGCTATATAAGAGGCCTCTTGTACCTAGATAGAGATGCCAGAACCCAAGCACTGTCTTGTTTCTCGTCTTGTCTCGTGACTTCTCTCGATAACTCTTATATTCGATCAGCTCGATAAGACCCCTATTATTTGAGTAGGCCCGAATCTCACAGGTCGAACTCGTAACACTTGCTAGTGACTAGACGATCCTACCGACCCGACGCTCACGTAGAAGCCTCTAAGCGAGTCTTCCAGCGACCTAGGGATTCGCCCATAGCAATCTTCAAATGCCCGCCCCCCAGAGGAACAACTGGTCAGGAGTGCTATTTCAATAACGAAACCCGACCCGCCAATTGCTTCTTAAATATCCTGCTTTGAGAGCAATTGGTCTGTGCCGCTACCCAGATATACACCATAGGTGTCCGCCAAAGTCAGTAGGGCAGTGCGATGTCATTCAGCATTGTACTGTTGCAAAGTTCTAAGAACCGTCATAACGCAGGCTATCCCGCACACTTATATACCACAATACTAGTGATATTTGACATCTACGACCATAGACTGAAGAATTCGAGGCATCCCGTCCGCTCTACCATATCTAAACTTCAGATCGCCAGGCTAGTACTGCGGTGGGTGACCACACGGGAAAGTCTCCCACCGCAGCATATTTACCAGACAAGCATATTTAGAATTTTTGACTTCTTGTTTAGGTAGCGTTGGATGGTTGCCTTTTTGAGAAATCACACAAGTCTACGAGGGTCTGATCGAGACTAGTCCTTTTTTGGACCATACCTTTTCCGGTATCTCCCTATAATAAAGCTAGTCCTATCTTGGTAGTTTCCCTACCACACCATTTTTATCATTTTTAGATCGAGACTTCACCACAGCGAAGGGAAGGCAGTATCGATACCGGAGGAACGTTAGTGGTCATTTCACTTGCATGGTACTGTGGGGTCTTAACGAATTAACCGCAAGCTTGTAATAAGGTCGTATCAATCTCGTGTGATTTAACACACCATGTCCGTAATAAAGAACCATTGGGGAGATCCGCCCCGAAGTGGTGGTGATATATGCCCCCCATGATCTCTCCGCCTTGTAAATAACCCCCTGGAGCCAAGTCCCAGCGAGTCTCCTATTACAAGATGTTCTTATTTTCCAATACAAAATTGGCTGGGCAGAACTTGATTAAGGTTGTTTATATTGATACTTCACTTGGTCTCTACACGTGGGTCACTGGCCTGAGACTATAAATTGCCAGCTGTTCTCGCGAGTGAGGTTTTGGATCGGAGATGCCCTTTCTTCTGGTGGTTGGAGGTCACATCCGGATGCATGCTGTTATTCTCCACACAGAATTTAATCACCCTAAACTATCTGGCGTCAATATCTCAACAAGCTGCCAAAAAGATGGACAAGAGATACTTATAAGTACACATCCCATATATTTATTTGCACTTTTCCTCCCTGATTCCCAACATACCTCCCTCTCCTCCTCCCCAATCTACGCCTCTTCCGCCCTCGTCATCACAGTGCCATCCTCCATCCCAAAATACGCCACTACAGCCTTCGCATTCCCCTTAGAAAAAATGCCATGCTCCACTACCCCGACAATCTTCTTAATCTCCTCCGCCAAATCTCTCTACCGTTCTCGTATCCCCCACTCCACATCCCTTCGCCCCCTTTCTATTGACTACCTCCCCCTCCCCTTCCCCCTGCTTCCCCAGCACACACCCATCGTGAAACGGCGCATCGATAATAAAATTCCCATTATCTGTTACACACGGGCCCGCCTTTGCCATTCCACCCATTCTCAGCTTCGGGTTAACCGCCCCCAACTCCAAGAGCCTCTTTGCGACCCAGCTGACCGCCTGGGGCACCACCTCGATCGGCACACCGGCGGCATAGGCCATACTCAAGCTACTACTGATTTTCCTAAAATCCGCCACAATGACAAACTTGTCCGCTTTCACCGCGACGAGCTTCTCCTGGAAGAGGCATGCACCGCCGCCCTTGATGCAATTGAGCGCGGGGTCGACCTCGTCGGCCCCGTCGAATGCAATGTACAGGTTGTGGGCGTGGGATTGAATCCAAGGCGAGCCCAATTCCGAGTAAGAATTGGATATGAAGAGGAGGCGGTTGTTACTGTTGGAAGGGAAAGACGTTTGTTTATCCGCCTGTGGATCCCGCCAGAGAAAATAATTTCTGCTGGGTTTTGTTTAACGGAGATGTTTGCACCTACAGTTGCCAGCAGAGAAAAAGATGGCAAATCAGACCAGGTGGAGTTTTCAGTTATATTTATATTTATATTTATATTTTTGTATAATTTTATATTTTTATTTTGATGCCTGCCCAATCCTTCAGTTTATTATATACCGTTGTGCGCAGGTAATAAGGTGAGGTAATAGTCTAAGAAGAATTGTAGATCTTGCTTGTATCGTTTGCTTGTCTTACTATACTAGCTACCATAGTATATACAAGTGCGGAAGCGGCCTTCGGCCGGTCAGCTTGTTGTAGGCCAACACTCAGCCGTGCAGATCCTCCTTATGTACATTACCAACTACATTGCATGCACATTCTCCATATTTCCTTATAAGCTAGCTCTAGGTCGTTCCCAATAGCATATGTCCTCACGATCTGTTCCTAACGAGTTCTCTCTACACATGATCGTATCTTGAGAGTCTGATACATGTCCATTATCTACATCGCAAGTATTTTAATAGATATTCTTGACCCTTTAGCTACGCACAACTAATACTACCTTCTACCAGATCTACTACTATCCTGTCGGACCACTACAATTATGATTCTAGGATTCACTCTTTATAATCCAGACTATTACCAATAGAATCCAGCCTATTACTGACACAATCCAGTCAATTAGTGACAGAGTGGTATGAAGAACTCAAGCTTTGCATTCTGGTCAGGTTGGCATTATTTTGTCGCATTTTCATGGGGAATTTCAGTACTTTTTGGAAAGTACATATGATACAACGCCAATTTGCAAACACCGCATTATAAGAAGATCTAAATCTTGCAACGCAGTTCATGCAGCTCTGACACTCACAATTCAAGGCTCTCTCGCACTGCAAATTTGCAAGCGGACGCTATGTGCCCTCTTGCCAATGTCTCCCTCTTCACTGACCTATTCTCAACGTTGCCCTCGTTACTAATCCGTTCCACACACTCTATCACAATACTCAACATTGTTATTGCAAGCTCATTACCTATGATCTTCTCAAGGCTGAATTGCGCCTCTCCACAATGGCAATGGGTGTTTTTCCCTTCCTACAGTCATAATGAACAGCGCACTCGTTCTACAATGGTACCTGCAATTTATGCAATTCAAAAATTGGTATTTGATTCTGTATTTAGCTAGTTTTAAATTACTATAAGAACGTCAAAAAAGAAAGATTGGTATATTTGCATGAAGTATCACAGAATAGGTTTGAGGCATCGCAGGTCAAAGATTTGAGGTTAAAGGGATGGCTGACGAAGTAGAAAGGTAGATAGAGATTTTATTTAACTCTAAAATAATTTATGACAACATAGATACATCATAACTAAATGTGTAAAAGAAAGCGACTAATTTCATACATATCTACTCTAGACTAATTGAAGTATAAGTATGTCGTCATATCTCGTTATTCCACATACTCAGCGAATCGGATACATCCCTTGTGACGCAAGAAGTTTGTAGTTATTTTATAAGTATTAGATGTTCTGGTCCGTTCCGGGATTCCGGTCCATACCGGTATGGACTGGGCCGTTGCGAGATTGCCGGGCCGTTCCGGGATGGCATATATCTACGATGAACGAAGGCAAATTGAGTGGAAACCGGGTCTATTATATTTTATACATAACAAAAGCTCAAACTTCACTACGAGTAATTTCATGATACCTCTCGTTCATAGTACTATAGGTCTTGTTCTTTTCTGCATGCAGCAAAGTATCACGAACATGTTACATCATGCTCCAAAGCCACTTGTTTCCCATCATTACTTTCCTTCCATCGCAGTTATTTGGGTCTCGCAGGTATGCTTTAATTCTGCGATACCTAGGTAGTTCTTGTTAGTCACCATGTACTTGAATTGGATATTAAGGAATTACTTCTCAAAGGTCACCTGGGATTTACTTCAATAATTGCGCTTCGAGATCGAGTGAAACCTACCTAGGGGGTGAAACTGATCCAAATCAATAGCACCATTATCTTCTGACCAACTGACATTATGATAAGGGCCGGAATGTCGTGGTATGTTGGTAATTCCGCTGGTAATGTCAGTGTGCACGTTGAACAAGTGTGTTGCGTTGAAGATAATTCTCACGAACTAAACGTTTCAATTCCGTAACGGACCAGAACATTTCTCTACATAATAACTTTCATTTCTGGTATACCTCTTCTGAGTATTTTTTTGGATAGGTCGCCTATGTTATCTCCGATGTTCTTTGACCAAATGTTGCTACAAAATAACCTTCATATCGGATATGTCCCTATTTAGTAATTATAACGTCGCTGTGGCCGCTGTGGTGTTGTGGTAAATCCCTGTTGCCATCCGTGGCATTGAACAATTTAATCCCGTAACGGACCAGAACACCCCCACCCCCAACCCCCCAACCCAACATGGCCACCTCCACCTCACCACCACACGACCCCGCCTTCCCCTGGCACCACCTCCCGCACATCTTCCCCACCACCCAGCTCCCCCAGCGCTTCGCCTCCCGTCCCCATTCCAAACCCAAAGCCCCACCCCATCCCAGGGCGCACAAAGAAGCGCTCGAGGGGGAACACCTCCGCACGCTCAGAGCCGTCGACGAGAAATGCCCTCTATACGAACTGGTCCAGTATAAATGCGACGTGGAGCTGGGTCAGGATGGGGAGGGGAAAATCAAGTGTAGGCCGGTGGTGAGGCTGTTTCGAAAGTAAAGTTTCTCCCTTGGGCTGGTTTGTTTCGGGGGTGTAGCTAACAAAGGACGTAGGTGTATGACTGTG
The DNA here is from genome assembly GCA_003788615.2 of Terfezia boudieri ATCC MYA-4762. NCBI lineage: Eukaryota > Fungi > Ascomycota > Pezizomycetes > Pezizales > Pezizaceae > Terfezia > Terfezia boudieri. Next base: position 383,312 of record ML121554.1, on the reverse strand, counting down.
ATGGTGGAGGTTACGGAGTTGGAGAAGTATCAGGGGTATACATGATACTTATGATCGAGGAGGACTACTTTATTGCCTGAAGGGGAACCCGTGGGGCTGGGACTACCTTTGCACAAAAGTGAGCTTCTTCCAAAATCCCCCATTCTCCCTCCTCAACTGGCAAGATCATACTTCTTATCAGCTAAGTACCTAGGTACAGTGTGCATGATGTAGAATTTCCTTTTTTCCCTAGATAGATTAAAAGATATAATTGTATAGTACAAGTAAATTTTTTTTTGGTGTATAACAATCAAGATTCACAGCGTATACGTCCTGCACACCAAAGAAAAAGCCAAATGTAAACTCCGAAAGAGCAATGAATAAAAAGCCAACCCCGACCCAATGATATTAAACCGAAGCATTGAACGAGAGAAAGAGCAAAGAAGTGCATGTAAACAAACGCGTGGAAAGGTAGATCTCGATAGACAGACCCCAAACAAACGGAGTTAAGCCTGCCTTCCTTTCAGCGTCTTCCCTGTCCCACCTCCCCTCCAGTACTGACTATCTGCATTGACAATAACTTCCAACCAAACATTCGCATCCACCGCCTCTTTCCCCTTCCCCTTAGCCCGCCACCCACCCACCCCCACCACCGCCAGCAAAGAAATGGTCGCCACCCCCATTGGGCAATTTCGCCTCCGACTCTTCTAATGCTTTGATGGCATTGAACGTATTCTCCCAGATCTCGCGTCTCTTTTTCTTCTTCAACACCGATGGAGTCACAGCCACCACAGTTTCGCTGCCCTCCTTCTCCCCTTCCACATCTTCCTTCGGCGCCTTTCTCTTGTTATTGTTATTCCCTCCTGCCGCGGCAGCCAAAATCTTCCGCAGTGCACTTTCAGCTAACATTGCCTCCTGCGTTGCCATTTCCCTGATCACACGGGGCTCCTTAGGCCGCTCGGTGAAGACTGGTGTGGTGAGGTAGGTGTGTTTGCTCGGGAACGAGGGGAGGTGGTCGGGGATGTAGGGCCTGTTATCGGCTCCTCCATCGAGCCCCGCACCGAGAAGATCCCGCACAGTAGCTGGGTTTCTCATGAAATCCCTTTCCTCCCGGGACATTGGCAGTGGCGGGGGTAGTGGTATTGAAGGAGTGGATGGTACACGCTGCATTTCATCGTCGAGGTCGTTGATCGAGATGTTCTTCTGAAGGAGCATCTGCTGGAAATCCACGACCGTGGGCCGCGTGCGGCGCTGTGCGTGAGCGAACCGTTGGATTTCTTGCATCATGCTGAGCATGTCTTTTGATTACCATATCAGAGGTCAGAGATCAGCAAATACTTTTTTGTTTCTAGGGTGCAGTATAGCATAGTGTAGAGAAGTGGTAGTGTTAGTGGGCAAGCATACAGTCCTCAGCAAGAGATCTTAGGGTCTCCTGTGCGACCCGCGTACACCCAGTGAGTCCAACGGTCTGGAGAATCTGCGCATTCGCACGGTTGACCATGTGCGCTGCGAGATCTTCGGTGATGATGGCCGCGGCGTCGGGGTGCCGCGGGGGAGGGGGGACTGGTACTCGTGTCCGCCGACGCTTTGCGGGGGGTTCGGGTTGGTGAGCCATGGCGGGAGAGTGGGAGTGAAATGGAGATGGGCCGTACATACCTGATTGATGGGCCCGGTGCCGGTGACGGGGTGATGCTTAGCGTAGTTTTGCCAAGCCTAGGCGAAGCTTCGGTTTGAGGCTTAGAAGGCGCCAAAGATAAGAACCCCGGTGTCAACGTTCCTACTTATAACCTCCCTCCGACGTCCTTATGTGAGACCAAATAAATCTCGATGGGCTGAAGTACAGGGCATTGACATTGAAGCACGGCTCCAAGAGGGCTTTGATCTCATAAGCGCTGGTCAAGAAATACACAAGTACCTGCTAATACGGTTCTAGTGAAACGTCGACACAGGGTCTGGACTGTGGGGTACAGAATAGGTGTAAACGCGAGTGAGACTGGGTATTAATAGAGCAATGGCTCGAGAGGGAGTTTGGGCTCACTCGATGGCGTTTAGATCCATGGCCATGAGGGCGTGTCGACGTCGACGATATTTTTTGGGCGGGGGATATATCAATGTCTACCACCATTTGTGGGTTCGTTGTTATCGACCATTTTCAATTGTCCCGTGTTTCAGTCTATGCTTTGGGATATCAAAGAACCTGGAGAAAGGTACCCGAATACACAAGTACTATTCAAGTGAATAGAGGGAAGAAGAATTGGACATTAACTGAGGAGCTGTTGATTCGGCCCAGTCTTTGAACGTCGACGGCATTTACGTGCTTGCTTTGGGACTATTTCCTTTTCTTCTCAAACCGACCATACCTCTATACCCATATACCCAGAAAAGTGGTCACTTATATTCGGACTTTGGTCTCCACTCCTCACTTGATATTCTGAATTTGAAGTGGGGCTTGGGAAGAAGGACAAATTTTCGGTGCAAGAGCTGGAGAAAATATAAATTATGGCGCAACTACGAATAATATCCAGGCAGCCAAGCCTTATACTCATCCTCTACATCCTAACAATTCTCCTCCTGGCACCAATTTCACTCTCAAGACCAACCCCAGGAATATACCCCACTGTCGACCGGCGGGAGCCAACTGACATACAGCCCTCCCCAGGGGGCACAACACATATCATCACCGTGGGTCGTGTAAGCATTCACCCAAGCCAACTTTCCCCCCGCCGCGCACGAGAGCTAATCAGATTGAATGTCTATGTCTAGGCTGCCCATGCGTTCAGCCCCAGCAGTCTCAAAGCCGCCGTAGGAGACGTCATTAAATTCGAATTCTACCCTACAAACCACTCTGTCGTTCGTGCAGAATACGACGCTCCGTGTATACCTAGGGAGAAAATGTTTCCGAAAGAAACGGGATTCTTTTCTGGGTTCTTTCCTATGGACTCTGTCCCTGTGAACGTAAGCTTCCCACCCCCATACATATATGAGAGCAATTGAGACTGATATAAAATTCCCCTTACCAGCCACAAACATGGTCCTGGAAAGTCGACACAACTGAACCCGTCTTCTTCTACTGCTCTGCCATCGATTCCTGCACGGAATGGGGTATGGTCGGAGTAATCAACCCTACCGCGGACAAACCCCTCTCCACATTCATCGCAAATTCAAAAGCAGCCCAGTACCAGCTCTCCCCCGGAGAACCATTCCCCAGCGAAACCATCAACAAGCAAACCTCATCCTCGAAGAAGAAAAATTCCCAAAATACACTCTCTACCGGAGCGACTGTTGGAATCTCCCTAGGCGCAGTCACGGCGGTGGTGGCTTTTGGGCTGGTATTCTACTGGCTTGGGAAGTGGCGGAATGAGAAATGTGGACCTAGTACACCAAAGAAAGTGGTGCAACCACAGAGTCAGGGGCTGTTGGGGTATAGTCAGCTGGGTGCCCATGAAAGTATGCACTATGGTGGTAGTGGTGGTGTTTGTGCGGGGTCTGGGGTGCAGCAGGTTACGGCGAGTTATTATGATTACTCTCGGGGTGATGCGAGGATTGGGAATTATTATGCCCCGCCGAATATGTTGCATGTGGGGAGTGCGTATCTGAGTCCGGCACAGGGGAATAAACCAGAGTCGGGTGGGAGTTCGCCGGCAGAGTTGGGGGTCCAGTCGCTGACTCCAGTGGAGCTGGCAGCGGGGGAGAGGGCGGGGAGGAGGGGGTTGTAGAATGTGAGAATGTAACATCTCGTGGTGGTGGGGGAAAAGTCTTGAATATTATAATGGTCACGGCTACACGACGGCGTCCTTGACTTTGGTTTTTTTCTTTATGCATGTGGCTATAGTCTAGTTACTGGCGTCATTTTGGGAGTTTAGATATTTGGACGATAGTTGATGAATAGTAGAGTAGACGATACTCTACTTGACAGCCGCCTAGAATATTGCCGAAACATATATATTTTAGGTTGTAATACACTAAGACGCCCAGCAGTGATTACCTAGTTTCAAGTAAGGTAAGAGTTCATGAGAATCGATGGTTATCAAAGTTTGTCTAACTATTACTCTATCGATATATATGCACAGTCGCCATTCAGCGGACACCCCGTGAGCGTATCTCATTTACATGAGTAACAAAGTTAGTAATGCATTCTGTGAGTGTTCAAAAATAGTGGAGTTCCTAGTTTCTGGATGTTTTATACAGAGCACCGAAATCTCAGCAATTCATTCATACAGGGTATATGTTATGTTACCAAAACCAACCACAAGCGCCATGGTCGTTCACTAAACCCAATCACCATTATCAAACCCCGGTTTAATTAAAGATGAAAACTTAGAAGCAAGAAAAAGAGATATTGACAGAGGAAAAAATAAAAATAAAAATACAAAGCGAAAAATCCAAAACCAGGTGCCATATTTCATTGTAGATATCACTGCAAAGAATATAGCAAATTCAAGTAAGGGAGTGTATCGAGACGTAAAACCTACCCCTTGGGCAATGGAAATGCATGAATGGTTGGTTGGGATGTATGGTTGCTCGCTGAGTTCTTCTTTGATATGTCAATGATTGGGTATCCACTGGTGCTCGTCATCCCCACCACCAACAATGACAATAATTGGAAGCACACTCACCGCAGCACTTCAAGCATGAAATGTATTCAAGCAACCCAACAATTTCCCGAAAAAACAACTACTACAGCACTGATTTATAAGGAAGAGAACAATCGCCTCCATAGAATGCTCGTGGTGATGATTGTGTTTATGTTTCTTTTGTTTTCTTTTTGTGGGAGTCCCTCGCTCTGCGGGTGGTAATGGTCTCGTCTAGGGTGGGCATTACCATTTGCGGTTGCGGCGGCGGGTGGTCATTACAACCAGACTAGGTCATTAGGGGTGCTTGGCCAGGCGGTTATCTGACTAGATCTAGATCGATTTGCCGGGGATAGGGGATAGGATAGGGATTGAAATAGAAGGATTGAAATGCCGGGGTTGAGATTGGAGGGATTGATACTGGAGGGGTTTAGATAACTAGGTAGTGAAGACCCCAAGCACGAATGTCTGATGTATATGTTAATGCGAATGCCTGCTTCTCGGTGACGGGGAGACTGGGGGCCAAAGATTGATCAACTGATGAATATAGAAACAGCACCACTGGGCTGTTGTGATTGAAAAAGGAATCTAGCTATCTATCTATCTTCCTATCACAATTCATTTGAATTCGAAATACTTATAAACAAACATCAGCTGGAAGAAAAGTGCCTCAAGTATATTGTGCAGGGCATACGGTACCGCCTTATTTTATACTAGATAGCTTATACAGTACAGCATATATTTGAAGCTCGGGACAAATTTCCTGCAGCGACAGGGAATCATGCAGCTGTATGTACATATGTACCCCACTCCACATGATCGTGACTTGCGCCGGCTGGATGGGATGGGCAGTGCAGTTGCTATATTAATCTGAGTACGTTAGTAGTCTACCTGCTTGATCTCGGCATGAGGCAGTCGGCCTAGAAATCAACAGTAACTACCCCAAATACGCTTCATAATCACCCCAGCCACCGAGCGGGGCTTATAGAATGCTTTGCCACCTGAAATATAACTTAAAACATATATACAGTAGGTTATATAGGATGAAAATATGGGATGAAAAAAAAAAAACAAGACCCGGACTACATAACAACTACCTACAACTAAACTATAACCAGGACTTACATTCAAATATGAAAGCGGACACTCATGGACGATGAATGCTAGTCATGAAGAAAAATGAAAAACATACAACACTCTCGGATGCTACCCTTGCTCGACTGGAAGTGTCCAATCACCGTCTAGTGTCGAGCCCCTGCCCGCCCCCCCTGCAGTGTAACATATGGAACGGTAGGCCGCGAGAGCTCTATGCTACCTAAATGCCTAACTCTGAAACAACTACGCTCTACAATATGGTTACCCTCACACCCCGCCATATTCAACCAAATACCCCTATACCCGCCATCCCAAACATGACCCCCGTTATACCCGACCCCCCTCTAAGATGAGTACCACGTGAGTGAACTCAAGACCACGAGAGGGCCTTTACCTAGCATCTATATTTATGATAAAACACATAAGGATTATAATTCGCTCCTTCCAGAAATGTGGTATTACCGTAGCACTCGATGGCAGTGAGGATCAAAACATTAATATTCATGGTCTGGATGGATATACTGTTGGGGCAATTGAGTTGGAAGAAGAATCTGAATCCTCCGAGTCTGACTCCAGTGAAAGCGAGCCTGATGGGGCAGGGCTACCATCTCATATTCACTTAGGTAAAGAAATTATTTGACAGGGCGGCGGGCGCTGTTGTCCAGGGACCGGGGTGGAATAGTAGCAAGAATCTGGGTTTTCATTAAAATTGTATGTTAAGAAAGTAAGAAAGTAACTATGATTAAGAAAGTACCTATGATTAAGAAAGTACCTATGATTAAGAAAGTACCTATGATTAAGAAAGTACCTATGATTAAGAAAGTACCTATGATTAAGAAAGTACCTATGATTAAGAAAGTAACCGAGAATAAGACGCTGCCAAAACCGCCGTCCTATAAATAAGACTGCAGTCTTGTCCGAGTTTCTACGGTATGACTGTTTCACACATGAGCCAACTCATAAGTTTTACTTCAAAGAAGTCAGTATCTGCGACCATAGACTGAAGAAAACGAGGCATCCCGTCCGCTCTGCCATATCTAAGCTTCAGATCGCCAGGTCAGTACTATGGTGGGTGACCACGCGATAAAGTCTCCCGTCGCAGCACTAAACAGGTAATCTGCAATTATTTTCTCGGGCATTGTTTGATTACCTTTTTGGGAAGTCACCCTAGTAAGTCCCGATTTGGCCCCTACCATTTCTGGTCTCGCAGACTACTATTTTAAGAATCATGCTACTCCTCGACACATGCTAGTATTCTGCAACATCACATCAGTACTCTCTGTCTTTTGTTTTTTTATATACTCAGTATATGGTCCTGATGTAGTACTCTACAATTGCCATATTCTCAGCCCCTATACCAACTTTGAATAGCTTGGTTTATCTTGACATGTCCCAGAATACAATAGATCATTTGTTTTTTAGCTAGGCCCTCAGGATCAAAAACTATATATAATATGGTCATTCCCTCTCCTTAAACTACCAGTCTCTATAGCCTCTCCAGTCATCACAAATATATTGCAGTTGCACCGTCATTTGCCTTCTCCTATCATCTACTACTTTTTTTCTGGCATCCTCGATATAGTAGTAGGATACTAAATGAATCATTAAGGCTGGACACCTTGAAATATAACTCTCTCTCAAGCTGATCCATCGGCATTGCTAGCTCTGATGTTCCTAGATTTTTCGGAGCAATCTCCCTACCTAACAGGAAAAAGGAAGCTAATCTCAGGTGCTCTCGAAGTTTGGCTTGTAACTCTATTCCCCCAAATTGGCAGTAGATCGCTCCAGAACAATGATACCTTCCTTCAGTAGCTGTCACTGGAATTCCACTCAACTCAAAATAAAAGCTTATAGCATATATATAATCCTGCACTACATGCTGCATTATCCTGTCCAGGTTGCTGTTTGTGCATTTAATTAAACTTGGCATCATCGAAACAGCATCCAGTACAACTTTTGGTTGATCTAGTTTAATATTCAGTCTCATATAATGATCTGTATCCTAGGGTAATTGATTGTGAAACTCGGACCAAGTCTTCTCACTGTCTATAGAGTTCATGAAGGATTAGTATATCCGCACTAGGAAGCAATGGTTCCAGAACCCTCGGGGTGAAATTGGTATGTCTACAGGAGGGGCAGCAGGTGCAACGAAAGAACCTGTGCCAGTTCTGGCAGATACTTTGGCAGGTAGGGTAAAGGTGTCGAGCTTCAGTTATTGCAATAACAACCGGGTTGTTGTGATTTAAGCTGCTATCTTGAAAGGTGCCGACGCCAAAGATATACATTGGTTTGAAAAACCATGGTGTAGCGGAGGTACAGCGGGCTCTATCAAATTCAGTAAGGGCTTTCCACAAACATGAGTATTATCCATATGCTTCCCAAACTTTTGGCTTATTTTTACCACCTTATAGTTGATTCTGGTGGCATCTGGGTCACTATAATTGGCAAATATCCAAGTAGACGAATCTGCGACTCTTGACGCTGTAACTGCAATTTTGTAACCCACTATGGCTTCGTTGCAAGAATGAGATCTTCACATAACGCGGAGTTTTGCAAATTGGCGTTGTGTGCACGCCGTGCACACAACGCGATCTAAATTTTTTCTGATGGGGGAGCGAGAGGGGAGCCGCAATAGCCAGCGCGAGAGTGAAGGGGGCAGCAATTGCCTCCACACCCATGTTTACCCTGAATTGGCTAATTACCTGTGTTTACCCTGAACTAGCCAATGCAGATTAGTAATATACCAAATGCCAACATTGCTGGAGAATATCCGCCCCAGGATGTTGTTTTCTCCAGCTCCAACTCGCCTACTATCCTCTGCTGCTTCTTGTACTGCTCTTTTCAATATAGTCTTAACGGTTCCGACTACCCTCTCAATTTTTCCATTGGATTGGGGGTAATAAGGTGTAGATAAGTGATGTTTAATTCGCAGGATCTTGCATAATGCTTTAATGATATGGTTGACAAAGTGGGTGCCATTGTCTGATTGCAGTGACTCAGAGCAGCCATACCGAGTGACACTATACTCATATATGAATTCTGCCGCTGCCTCCGGTGAGGCATCCTTGGTTGCTGCACCCTCAACCCATCTAGATACCCATTCTACTGCTAAGCACACATACCGACATCCTGTCTGTGAATCTGGAGGAAATGGTCCTGCGAAGTCAATGGACCAGTGGCTAAAACAGAATTCCTGGCAGGAACGGCAAGCCAGGATATGCTGTCCTATGAGTTATGGATGCTGCTGGGACCCAGAATCGCTGGGAAAATACTGTATAAACAGAGCCCAACGCCTTATGGTCTATTCCTTCATGCAACATCAGCAACACCCCCTTGATCCTCTCCGCTGTCTCCAACACCTCCAACAATCTGCCATCTTTCTTCTTCCATAACTTCCCTTCGCTCAACTCCATATTAGCCGACATCGATCTGACTGCCTTCGCTAGTGCTTTGTCTTTTGGTATGTCCTCATTATCCACCAAATAACGTCTCACCAGCCTTATAGCTTCTAGCTTCGTTGCTTCTGATCTTGTTAATATAGGGCTGTCCGGAATATTAATATCTTCTTCAGCCTTATCCGAGTGTTCCGGAACGTTCTCGGGATCTATATCCCCGCAGAGGACCTACGCACCAAGGCGTTCCTCCCGCTTCCACTTCACCTTAGTCACCCTCTTTATAAAACCACACTTCCCCCACTTCAATAGTATACAACACACCTGCTTCCCATCTGTATTTGAAAAATAAAACACAATAAAACACCAGCAATTTGAACCTCCTAATAGCACTTCGTTCTCCGCTTTATCTTCGACCATGTCAAGCAGAATTCAAAAGTAGCAACACCACGTTAGAAAAGAAATTCCACTTCCACGCTGTCTTTAAGAAAATAATCAGCAACAAGTAATTCCAGACTCATGCTGCAAACCCACGCTGCCTATTATTTTTCCACAGACACGCTGCTCTTTATGTTTTACCAGACACGCTGGTCCTTACTTTTCTGTACGCAGACCCACGCTGTCTTGATAAAAGAAATGATATGCAGACCCACGCTGCCTTGATAAAAGAAACGATATGCAGACCCACGCTGCCTTGATAAAAGAAATGATATGCAGACCCACGCTCCCTTGATAAAAGAGACGATATGCAGACCCATGCTGCCTTGATAAAAGAAATGATATGTAGACCCACGTCTGTCATCACAATATCCTTCCTATCTCTTGCCCCTCTCTTCTTAATTGCCTACTCCGTCTATATCTTTTTTGTCTCTACTCCTACACAACTGTAGTACCTTTCCCATTCTCGAGGGCTGAAACTTTATGTTCGGAAGGTTATTCTATGTTGAGCTCTTATTGTTGGCCCTTGCCATTTCCTTAACTCCACAGGGCCCTGCATATATATAGCTCTAGCTCTTGTTCTTTCAGTCTTTCCTTGTTCTTCATCCAACGTCTTATACCTTCAAATACAGTCTTGCTTCTCTAGACTCCACAGCCTGGGCTGTCTCCACATGAATACTTTGCCCTTTTACCTTCTTACCCTCTTGCCCTCTTGCTCTCTTGCTCTCTTGCTCTCTTGCCTTCTTGTACTTCGCTCCCTCACCTTCCCCATATTCCTTAGTCGACTAAAACCTTCAAGCCCGTATAACTACCTTCTCACACCTATAGTGTCCTTTCCATTCTTGAGGGCCGTAACCTTGTATTTGAGAGGCTTATTGGATCCCCATCCAACGTCTTATACCCCCAACGTCCTGCTACCAATAGAGACCCTATTCTCCTTCACTACAAGGGCCACTCCTTAGGTACCTAGTGACCACTGACCCCTGCCATCCGTGATCTCTCTTGCCCCTCATTCTTGCCCATTGCCTGTCCCATCCGCCATGCTCCCCACCGCCATGTCACAGCTCCCTTTGCTCAGCAGTATTCTACTTCTTCGACAACTCAGTTTGTTGTTTAAGTCGGAACAGTATTGGCTTTGCACCTCTTCCTTTCCTTGCGATTTTTGCAGCATCCAGTGATCGAGATCTGTAAATTGCCGTTTTTCCTAACTAGAGGAACCCATTAGTTATTAAGCTCGACCACATGAGCTTGTCCTTTAAACCAAGTAAATGCCTCATCTTTGCCCTTGAATACCTAGTACAAAGGATTGTTGTTTGCCAGCGGATACTGTACTTCCGAAGGCTGAAGAACTCCTGTCATTCTTCATCTCGATCTTCTTTCAGAGGTAATGTTGAGGAAGCTAATGTCTGTCACAACCGTAATACCTTTGTCTTTTTAAGGGTTGGAACGCTATTGCTAGGCAGGTTGTTCTTGTTGTCAGGTCTTATTGTAAGGTCTTATTGTCAGGTCTTATTGTCGGGGCTCATTGTCAGGTCTTATTATCGGGTCTTATGGTCAGGTCCTATTGTCGGGTTCTGCCTTCGAGTTCTGTTCGACATCCTTTGAGCTTTGTGATCTTCCTAGTAACAGACGTAAACTCTTTGTCAGTCATGATTCTTCTTTCAGGAGGGTTTACCACTTGGTCTTGATGTCTTCAAGGTCTTCTTCATTTATATCGTCCATTCCAGCCAGGGCTTTTTTAGTTGTGCCATATGTCTATTTCTCTCGCACTCCCCTTCTTTGTGGTACTTCCAGTTCGTAGTCTCCCAGTTCGGCCTGTATATGATGAGAGTATACAGTACGGATCAAGATTATAGAGAGATTCTGAGCACAGCGGAAGAACAAGAGCTCATGACCTATTAGATGTAGAAATTTATTCCCTCCTCTCTTGTGTTGTCCCAGCGTTGTTCTTCCAGTTCCTTCGTCCCATCCCGATTTTTCTATCCTCCGTCTTCAATTCTCTACTTCCTCCTTTGTCCTCCGCCTCCTTAGTCATCCTCTTTTCCCTATCCACCTTTAAAAAGAACAACGAACCAGCTCTCTAAAACTCCCTAAAACTCCGTCACTCCGTCACTCCCTAACCTAGTCTGGTTGCATGACCCCTCCGTCTGCAACCAGACTATCCCTAACCCATCCACTTTGCCTCGCCATGCTACATATTTTGATTTCTCCCTCCCAACCATTTCATCTGCTCAATAACTTGTGCAGCCTTGTCATTCCCCGCCTCCACGGCTTTTGTTCTCTCCATCCCTAACAACTCCTCACACACAGCCTTTTCCTTCTGGCTTCTCTCAACCTCGTGCCTGAGACGTTCCTCGCATGAAGCTTCCCTCCTCTCCGCCTCCGCCAACAACTCCTCACACACAGCCTTTTCCTTCTCTGCCTGTCCTCTTTTCTCAACCTCATACTTAAGTTGTTGCGCCCACAAAGCTTTCTCCGCTCCCGCCATTGCTTTCGCAGCGTTCTCTAGCACCCCTTTCATCTCCACTGGTAGGCCTGGGCACGAGACGAGACGTCTCGAGACAGTTCGGTAAAAGTCTCGAGAAAGTCTCGGGACTTTCTGTGAAAATTTTTCGGTGGCTGCGAGGATCTTCAGTGGCTGCGAAAACTTTTCATTGGTTGCGATATACAGTTTAGCAGCCCTTGAGACGAACACTATGATGGCCTTCACGTGTAAATATGTGTTATTCAGTACTTAAAGGTAGCTCTTCCTCGTCCTTCTCCACTCATATCTGCACCTAGCTAGCGTGTTCGAATATAATTCTGATTGTGTTGGGTGCTCGATATGGAAAAGTCTCGAGACGATTTGGTCAAAGTCTCGAGACGTCTCGAGACCAACCTGGTAAATGACGAGACGTCTCGAGACCAGGGTCCGGTCTCGTCTCGAGACGTCTCGTGCCCAGGCCTAAGATTCTCCAGCTCATGCTTACAGCGTTCCTGCAACAATAGCCCCTCCTTCTCCGCCCTCTCCCTTCTCTCTCGTTCCTGCCTGAGTTCCTCCCTTAGTTCATCCCAGCGGAGGGGAAGCAACGTTGTAACGTCCTCGTTGTTTGATGACCCTGGTGGTGGGCTTGGTGGCACTGGTGGTGAATTTGATCCCACTGGTGGTGGATCTGATGCCACTGGTGGTGGATCTGATGCCACTGGTGGTGGATCTGATGCCACTGGTGGTTGGTCTGTTCATGGTGGATTGGATGACACCGTTGGTTGATTTGATGACACTGGTGGTGGAAAAACCATCTTCCATACCCAGCTCATAAACTTTTCCACTATCGAGGCCCAGACGGGCTGTATAAGCATCGTCCAAATGCCACAGAATCCGTCTGCGGGGACGATTGGAGTGGGTGCTGTCATAGTACTGCCTGGGGTCGGGGTGGTACCTGCCTTGGGTCTCACGGTGTTGGTATCGGAGATGATAGTGGTGCTACTGATGATGCGTGTTGGAACGTTCTCTAATGTCTTTCTATGTAGTGAGCTGACCATGGATGTAGGTTGGTGTTGACCTGCATTGCCGGTTTGGGAAGTTGCAGTATTCTTGCGAACAGGCCCAGGTGGGCGATGGCCACTGCCGAATTGGGATTTCCCACATGTGCAATTGCTATAACGACGCCGGGTGGTTGCCAGCCAAGGCGCAAAGGAGTACGAATAGCGAGGGAAGAGGGTTTCACACGGACAAACGCTGGGTGAATAGGAGTTCTCGTCAGTTAGGGCCATTTTGTCGATTTGCCCTGAGGTTGACAGTGTAGGACAGAGTGTAAAGATATGATATATATAGTGGGGCTAGATATATAAGTATATATAAAGAGCAGATAAGCTCAACGCTATAAAACGTAGATTCCATCTCACGTGAGACTTAGATACCTATAACAAAAGAATTCAAGATGCAGCACCACAAGTAGTATGCCAGCTGGACCCGCGGCGAACTACAAGCTGATCGGCAGGGAAAGATAGTCCCTATTGTCCTGCAAACAATTGCTTCAAACACTAACTGGAGAACAACAAATTCCTCCGACACGCCAGTTTAAAAATTACAACCTTTCGTCATAATCCCCAATTGCAAATTAAACCGCACGAGAGGTACTGAAAGAGACCAGACGATCATCACACGCTGTGATAGAGATCCACTCTTCTTCTGTGAGAAACCGGAGAAACTATAAAATTCGTGAAGAACAACCGATGATGAGAGAAAACTATGAGAAATGAAAAAAACTTATATACGAGAGCCCAGAATTTTGCCCAGCCCGCAATTGAACTTTTTGAACCGCGTCAGTACAAGAATACTAGATATCGTATACTAGATAATTACGAGATGTTGTCGCTCGCTACGCTCGCGTAATACCTGGGGGCAAGGTGAATATAGCTGTCTTGTAACACACTGAATCTCATGGTCTCCCTTCCTCATGGGTCCGCATAAGAGTAATGAGTATTTTTTTATAAAAAAAAATCGTGGTCTCCCAGGTAACTCTGGTACCTCCTTGTAAATCCACCTCCACTCGCATGCCAAATCGTTGCTTACACTCAATACTCGAGCTGAGGTTAGGGAGGATTCAACTCACTTTGCCACAATCCCGCCTGCCTATATTCATGTTCACAATGTTCAATCTCAATCTCGCTATGTTAAATTGGCCTGGAAATGAGGAGTTTCTTGATTGATTAAACATTATCAATTTTATATGTTAAAAACAATCTTGCCATGCTCCCGACACCTTCTTCTGGCTAAACCACCTCCAGTTCACAAATCACCGTCCATATAAGCTCAAAATCACTGTCCAAACCACTTAGATGTTAAAATCCAAATCATTCTAGATACCAATGTCTTTTTCTTTCTTTTTCTTCGAGTCTATACCTATGGCTATTAGACGGCCCCGTTCCCTAATCTTCAAGACTGGTATACTCACTGCACCCGGTATAGACGTACAAGAGACTCTGAAGAATCCCCGGATATACCCAGGACAACAAGGCTGCGCAAATATATCATTGCTTGCTTTCAGTCAATATGTCATTATTATTGAAAGGTTACTGAGCGAGTGGTATCGTGGAGTATTGAACGGAGGATACAGCGGTGGACTCCTAGTGCACTGAAGCAGTGTGTGAGCGTACGAGAGTGAGTGCGAGTGCAAGTGTGCAAGCAGCTTATGGAGAGTTCGATCGAGAGTAGACGGTCTTATTGAGGCTATCTCGAGAAGCTTAGAAGCTTAGATGTCTAGATACATGAGTGCTCTAAGAGCTGGTATATATGTACGAGATCAGAGTAAATATCTAGCAAGGAAATATCGGTTACGTAGCTTGTGTTGCAGAGCACGGAAAACCTTTTGCAACGTAAACAAAGAAAGTAAGACATATGAACGAAATATTCGGAGATCCTTCTAGCAGGTAGCAAGTGTTCGCAGTAGATCAGCATAGGTAAGAAAGCGAAGATACTTAGCCACGTCGGTAAAGGAAATGAATATTTACCACAATTATGCCATAACGCTCGCTTGTAGGCAACAACCCAAAAGTCAACCTTGAAAAGAGCGGATGTATGGGGATGGGAAAAGTAGCTACGGTCTGGGATGGGGAGATTGGAGGGATGTTAGGAGCGCTAGGGAACGAACCAAGGGACAAGAAGGTAATTATCTTGTCGGACTCTCAGGCGGCGATAGAGAGGTTAGGCCCCAGTGCGGTGACCCTAGGTTGGGTTAAGGCGCATGTCGGGATTTGGGGAAATGAGAAGGCAGACCAGAGGGCAAAGAGGGGAGCAGACAATCCAGTCAGAACCACTCTGGTAACAGAGGGAGGGCTCAAGCTGGCATGGAAAAAAAGAGGAAGGCGGAGAGGGAGGTAGAAGGGACAGGAGGGGGTAGGGTGATTAAATGGGGGCGGAAGGCGCTGTACAATTACACACAGTGCCGGACCGGAAAGGGACGACTGGGCTGGTGGAGATACACCCTGGACCCATACGAAGACCCCACATGCCCAGTATGTATGGAGCTGGAGACAGGCAAGCATGTGGCACTGGTGTGTCCAGCGGGCGAGTGGCTCGGAAGAGGGTGGAGCACCTGGGAACTTTGCTGGGGGGTTCAGTAGCGGAGGGGTCGTGCAACCAGACTAGGGGTTCAGTAAGGGGGGATGAGTGAGTAGGAGAGAAGGCTGAAGGCTAACCAGACTAGCTGAAGGCTGAGAGGTTGCTGAAGACGGTCATGGGGACAATCACATGAGTAATATTATTTACTCAAGTCAGAATCATTATGAAATCTAAAGAAGTTAGTCTGGCTATAAAGACTTCTGGAAGTACGCTCTACACTAACCAGACTAGCTCTACACTCAGTGAGGCATCCCATCCGCTCTGCCATATCTAAGCTTCAGATCGCCAGGCTTGTCTGCCAAGGGACCTCCTCCTCCTCCTACGTAACTATCACCGGTTCTACTGCCTAGATGGCTCTCATACTATATCATTCGAACCGTTGGATTCGGATTCACAGCTATCAACTAGCGCCTCCTGGTAAATATGGATGCCGACCGTGAAAAACGACTGCAAAAGGCAATCAAGCATGCTCGACAATGTCCCGACCTACCTATTAGTCGCATTGCAGCACTCTATGAAGTCAGCAAATCAACATTACATAGAAGACTTCATGGTACTAGCACCGAACGTCGACAAGAACTATTTTCACCAGGACAGGAGGGCGCACTAGTGGACCTATGCCTTGTTGAAATAATATGCTTTATCATATGCTTTTACATGAGATCACATATATGCTTTTGCGCGCGCTCATAGACATATGCTTTCGCATGTTCTTTCTGTTGAGACTTACGTCGTATTTACTGTTATTACTTGTGATCGAATCTCTCGCTCGAACAGCTATTTAAACTGCTCGAAAGTCCTGTCTGTTGTTAAGCATCAAGATAGTTTTCTTTTTGAGAAATCACACAGGTAGTCGTTTTTTGGCCCATACCTTTTCGGGTATCCCCCAGCTACCCTTTTTGTCAGTAAGCTAGTACTATCTTGGTATCCCTAGCTACCCTTTTTGTCAGTAAGTTAGTACTATCATGGTATTCTCCCTACCACACATTTTTCGTCTAGTTATCATTTTTAGATCGACTTTTGCCAGTCCCATGATGCCAATATGTAGTTTGAGGCGAGCTCTTGATATGCAGTGTTACACACATTTCATATTTAAAGTCTGGCTTTGACCCTAAATGCTAGCTGTGCTGGGTTGTCAAATGTATATATATGTACGGTTGTTTTCCTCCTTGCTGAGCAGAATTTCACAACATCGCCATCATATCTACAGTGCACAACACCAACCCAGATCCTTCCTATAGCCGCCTTAGGCAGTATGACTACTGACCCCTTTTATACCTTCAATCAAGCTCACCCTGGCAGGAGTACAGCCCATTATCTGCACCTCCAAGCCCTCCTGACGATAATTACCTTTTTGAGATAGTCCTTTTTTGGCCCATACCTTTTCCGGTATCTACTAGCTTACCCTTTTATCATTAAGCTAGTCCTATCTTGGCATTCTCCCTAGGTACTATACCATTTTTAGTCTGGTTATCATTTTTAGATTAAGACTCCATGATGCCAACAGGTAGCTGTGGCTCAAGACTTTTGTTCAATTACAAGTCTGATAGTACGAAGTGATTTGTATTCAGTGATGGTTGAGGAGGATCCAAGGATCCTCCGTCATCCAGCTCTAAGTACATCATGCCAAGCCTGCTAAACTATCCATCTAGGACCAGTGCATCATGTATGTAGTACCAACAGAGTCCAACCCTTAGCGTCATTCGTAGTCCAGCCCATTAGTCCACAACAAATAAACAAAATAACTGTGAGAACTTGTTATGAGCGTTGACTTGTTTTATACTACTAGTGAATTTATAATTCTACGCTCTTCTTTCCCCATGAAGTCATGTGGAGCTGCCACCAAAGTTACTTTGTAAGGCCGCTACTACTACCTATATCAGCTAGTTACCGATGTATGCTAGGGATAATATGGCTTTCAAACATACATTGTCAGAACACGGGAAAGGACCGCGAAGGATAAAAGAGCCGGAAAGTACGCGGGAAACATCTTTTTTGTAGAGTACTAGGACCATAGCAATAAGCCTATAGCGATATCTAGATAACTCTCCTCTTTGAATATACACGAACGATTCTCTTCACGATTCCTCTGCCGCATAACCTCGTAATCTTACAATTTGGACTTCTATGTCAACGGGGATTTGAATTGGGGAATTGAGCTGTTGCGGGAAGGGGACCGTATGAAACAGCATGCCAAAAGGTTTATCGAGGATGGGGCCTATGCTGTAATTCCTCTAAAGGAGTGGGTAGTCATCGACTTTCGTCACCATTAAAAAGCAGTTCAGGACCCCCGCCCTAACTTCTTATATGCATTATACGAGGACGACTACAACATAATCACATTGAAACAGCTCGGCTATGCGGACCAAAAACTTGGTTTAAGGGGTATAGATATGTAACTCTTTTTTCCCTCCGTTTCTTTTTTTAGAGACAAATGTTTCCAGGTGCTCGGATATTCTCGACTAGGCCATCAACGAATACAATAGGTCGTTTCGTTATGATAGTGCTGTCCTCAATTTGCTTATATATGGCGAGAATACGGCTAAATAGCTTGGTAATATGTTGTCGTAATTCGGCAGTGTTGCCTTCCACACTCGTATGCAGACCCCATAGGGAAACTGGTGGTCCTGTGTTTACCGAGACATGCGACTTTTCCCCTTGATCCAACTGTAGAAATACCCAAACATCACCGGTCTTAACAATACCGAAAACCCGTAGTGAACTTTACAAACTTAATCCATATTCAGTATCACTGTTTTCTTTGCCATGCATTATTTCCATAGTCAGGGGTTGGCGTTTGCAGGTTTGTAATACCTGTACCTATTTGCTTTCCTTGTCTTTGTTTCCTTTGGGATCGTTTATATTTATTTTTGCTACAACCAGGCACTTGAAGGGTACCTATTTGCTTTCCTTGTCTTTGTTTCCTTTGGGATCGTTTATATTTATTTTTGCTACAACCGGGCACTTGAAGAGCCCCAATGTTTCTATCTCGGGAAACTCCCTAGGTTCATGACTGTGATACAGATCATATAAAACCCGATCTTCAACTAGTAGCTCAAAAGAAACATAAAGTGGTGTGTAGTATCCCCATGAAGCACTTTGAATCTCAATGTTCATTCTCCCAGCCCCTACAGCTACTATCTCAAATGCATAAGTTCCATTCTCCAGGTCTCCCTTTGGCATTCGGAGATAGAAACACTGGGGCCCTTCAAGTGCCCGGTTGTAGCAAAAATAAATATAAACGATCCCAAAGGAAACAAAGACAAGGAAAGCAAATAGGTACAGGTATTACAAACCTGCAAACGCCAACCCCCAACCATGGAAATAATGCACCCCCATATAACGCCAACACTCTGCCGAGAATAATATGGTGTATGAAAAAAGCACAAGGACAAACATGCGAGTCGCGCATTTCAGTCCACCTCACAAGGACTGGGAATGAGGAGGGGGGGTATCGATTAGCCTCGTAGAACCAGGTTAATATATTGTAGGTTCGTGACCTCGCAACCCTAGAGGTTAGAAGTTGTTACTACGAGGCTAGTGTTGTCTGCCAAGACTTTCGGTTTTAATTCTAGAAATCGAAACAACAGCCTGGTTCTACGAGGCTAGGTATCGATATCGTTCCCATTTCCATTTCCATCCCCCCCGCCCCCACATACACCACTCATCCAATCCACAATTGCCGACTGTTTTTCTGCTTTGATTCTCCTATCATTTTCCTCAATAAGCTTCCTGATTTCGGGGCTCTTGTTCCCTATCATCTGATGAAACTCAAGAAAAGAGTACTCCGGCTCATCATCGTCATTGGTGTCATAATCATCATCGTCATCATCAAACTCATGCATGGGTGTATCAGCACTGCTATACACCCCATACGGATCAAGGACCTGTACGTCTGGACCAAATAACCAGTGGTCGCTCGGGAGTGTATAAATGGGGTGGTTAATGTCTGGTAACCGGAGCATATTAACCGTGAGACTCGTATCCATAGTTGATAGTGGCAGAGTGTTATGATACAACTGCAACCGCTGGACATCCTCAATCGGGAAGTGCACATCCGGGTTGTAACTCTTCCATATGGCATTGAATGGCAACGGAATGATATCTTCCATGATATAAATCCAACTTGGGCAGCGGTCAATGTAATCAGTTGGTTGTCCATTCGTTGCGATGGTCACCGGCTTGACCGGGTTTCCAAACTCAACCGGCATACTACTAGCAGTACCGCCCATACACGGCATAGGGATATGTTTTATTTTCTCAGAATGGGCCATTTGCGCAATCCATGAAGCCGAGTCCAAGCCAATTGTGGGGGCCGAGCTGTATAATGGGATAGGGAACACGATGAAGACAAGTGTTTGACGAGGGCGATCGATGCGGATTCCAATAACAACGGCGGAGTGGTAGTTGTGTTTAGTAGCACGGGAGGGCGCTGAGGCACTGAGAATTGAGCCGGGACCGGTCAAGGGGGTTACCAGGCGGATTTTAATTAATTGACCAACGTACGGGAGGACTCCATCGTTAGAGAATCGATGAGTAATCAACGTGTGATTGTGATTAATTGCGGAGGCAGAAGGAGCAGTGTTGGTAGACGTTGCAGCTAGTGGGGTGGGAGGGGTGGGGGAAGGTTGTGTTGGAGATGCGTTGACCGAAGGTGCTGCATCTTGCGGGGCGGAAGTGCGAGGAGTGGGGGGAGCTTGTGTTGGAGATGTGTTGACCGGAGGAGCTGCAGCTGGGTGTGGGACCGACATATGGACGCTTTCTGGCACGTTAGGAGAGGAGGGTGGACGAGGGGGTGGAGGAGAAGCGGAGGTTTGAGGTGTTGCCATTCTATAGACAAGCACTGTTGAGAGAAAAGAAGAGGCAACCGGCAAGGAGGATCACTCCTTGCTTATAGACAGAGGACCACTCTGCTACACAGATAACGACACTCAGAGTAAAGTCAACTCAACGGTCCGTCGTGAGGAGATCTGAAAAGTGTCTTGTATGAAAAAGAAACGTAACTATGAGATGATAATGAAACTGAAGAAGAAGAAGAAAAGAAACTATATACCATCGGCTACCTAAGGATGACCGAGCACGGTAGGTTGACCGGGGGCAAAGCATCCCTGTTTTCACGCTAGATTACTAATATCTCGTGATATCACGCCAGCAAGATAGTGAGGGGCCACTCCATATGTGTGGAAACAACTACGCTCTACAACATGGTTATGCTCACATCCCACCAAAATCAACCCAATACTCAATAACCCCCGCTGGCAATATGGCCTCCCCAATGTCCCCCTCTAATAGGTTGAATATCTGGCTAATGTGCTAACTGCTGCTAGGAGGCCTTAACGTACCATCTATGTCCATGTTAGGTTAATATTGAAGGAAACAACCATAAAATAACAAAACGGGATGGTGTTGCCTGAGAGCACTTACTTGCGCAAAATGCTCAATTCCAAGAGTTCTCATTGAATCGACCAAATCCGCCTCAATATCTTCCTCAGCCTCCTCCTCAATATTGTCTGCCTCTAAAGCATCCTCAACCACAACAGAAAGATTACCACCTCCAATACCACCTCCAATACCCCCCCCTTTAGGCTTCAAAGGTCGTTTCGGTCGAGGAGGGTATGGTGGCTTTTCCTAAGGGACCGCTTTGCGCCAGTGGCTTGTTTGGCAGCAATCCATGCTTTATCAACCTCTGAACATTCGGTTTGCCATGCTGGTATGTCAATATCTTTATACCATTGGAGATCTACCTTCCACTGCCTCTTAAGAGTCTCCCGCATAACCTTCTTTTCTTCTACAACTTGCTTCTTCTCCTCCAATGCCCGTCTACGTTCATGCTGCCTTGCCTCCTTTTCTGCAAGCCTCTTAAGCCCATCATTAATATACTTGGCATTCAGAACTCTAGATTCACCACCAACATGCCTAGACTGCTTCTTTTCTTTGCGCACCTTCCCATTCCGGAGCTTGTTAAGGGTATGAGCCTGAGGAGTAATATCTTGGTACTTGGTTATCTTTTCCATAGCATAATCAATAAGGCTAAGTACTGGAGCAATGTTATTGAGATCTAATGACTAAATAGCCTGGTGGGAGAGCTCACGAAGATGGCCGGGGGTATTGTCTGAGACATAGATCTGATCTGAGACATTGAGCTGGGGTGTTATGGGCCTAGGCCCAACACGATCGATTGGCCAGCAACGCGCCTTTTTCCATGCCCCACCACGCAATCCACTGTATACACCTCATTTCTGGTCTTTTCCAGAATCTCCAAAAAGAAGGATTTTGACAGCACAGCAAGAGGGTTCTGTCGGAGCTATGCACTCAGATTTCTCTCATAGGTAGTTTGGAGGACTCCAAAGCATCCTACATCAAGTGGCTGTAGAAGATGAGTAGACTTTGATGGAAGGCATAGCATATGGATATTATGGTTAAGTGCATATCTAACCACACAGAAGGTAAGGTGAGAGGAATGTCCATCCACAATTAGACAATGAGGGGCTGGGGGGTTGCATTGGGTATAGGGTTCAAAGTGCTCCTTCATATATTCAAATCCGAGCTCATCATCCATATAGCCGCTCTGAGAGACTGCAAATGTAGCGTCATTGATTAGCCCACCCTCTGGATAGTATGACTATCGGTGAGTTTTCCCTTGCCAAACAATGAATGGTGGAATAACCACTCCAGAAGTGCTTACACTCTCTAGGACACTGCAAAATTCCCGAGATCCCTCAGTCATCATTTTGGCTGTACTCCGACCTCCAGCACGCACAATAGCCATTGTTCTTATACTATTTCTCCCCATAGTGATTCCTTTTTCATCACAATTCCAGATATTATCTTGGCTGATTTTTTTCCTGCGGACAAGATTGGCAAGTTTTCGGAGAAAATCTGCTTGGAGTTCTATATCATTGCAGGCTGCGGTGCGAGCTCTCTCCTGGTAGCGGATGTAGATCTTTTTGAATCCTGGATTGCGCTTTAAAAACTGATCAACCCAATGAGCACCAATAACATGGAGGGTTGAGGATATTGCAGAGGAGGACTCGGAAGCGGGGGTTGTTGAGCTTGTGGAGGAGGAGACTGTAGAGCTTATTGCTCCTTGTTGTTGGAGGCATTTCTCCTGACGGAGTCGAAGGTTGGTGGTAGATGATTGAGGGCCTACAATGCCCCCCCCTTGACCCCGTTGGACCATTTGCCTCTCATTGACCATATGTTGTGCTATTCCTCGCAAAAGCTCATGATTTCATCAGCAAGAAAAATATTTGCGTCTTGTGCGTCTGACACAAGGAGCGCGCACAAGACGCAGATTGGCGCCCTTGAGAAGGACTCCCGGGAGTCCTTCTCAAGGGTGCCAATGCAAACGGCACGTACGCCTGGGACGCAACGCTACGGTAATGTCGCCCACGCCTAGACGCAATGGTAATGTCGCCGCACCTGGGACGCAACCAGACTAGGGACGCAACACTAATCTGCGCCCGCCCCTGGGACGCAATGCTAATACGAGCTTTGTCCCGACGCCCTTGGTGTGTAAACCCACGCCCCTGATGTCTCTGTAAGGTGCACCTGCGTTGCAGATAATCCCAGTTGTCAACCAGACTACCCAGTTGTATACCTTCCGTCCATAGCACACAGCTAGAATACACTCTGAATAGCTGCCTTAGAATAGCCGCCTCTGAATATACGCGTGATTGCACCCTGAATATATGCATAGTGGAGTCTGACTTGTATTCGGAAATTATATACATAGAAGTATTTAGAAAGAGATATATGTGGAATATGCATGCGCTAACACTCCCTCGCTCCAATACCTGCTCTAATACTCGCTCTAATACCTGCTCTAATACTCGCTCTAACCAGACTAACTCGCTCTAATACTTGCTCTAATACTCGCTCTAATACTCGTTCTAATACATGCTCATGCAAGTGAAAGGGAAAAGGCGCGGGGAACGGAAGTATATCATACAGGAAAACCATAGTTGCCAAGGCCAATCGCCAAGGCCGACGATATAGACTTTCCGAAGACAATGATATGATAGCAGATAACAAGAAAAGTGGCATGACCCGCTCCGCCCACTGCTGCAAGCGCTGCCTAGGCTGGTAATAGTCTTATTGGGAAATCGTAGCACTGCGATATGTGCGGAACGTATGAATTCGCGCCTTATATATATGTTGTAGGAACTCATGCATTCGCGGCCTCTAGATTAAGTATGCATAAATTCCTACAACCGCGAATACATGAGTTCCTACAACATATATGTAAGGCGCGAATGCATGAGTTCCTACAATATATATAAGGCACGAATTCATGAGTTGCTACAACATATATATAAGGCGCGAATTGATGAGTTCCTACAATATATATATAAGGCGCGAATTCATGAGTTCCTACAAGCCGCGGGTGCATGAGTTCCTACAACATATATATAAGCCGCGGATATATGAGTTCCTACAACATACTTAGTCCGCACATATCGCAGTGCTACGATTTCCCAATAAGACTATTACCAGCCTAGGCAGCGCTTGCAGCAGTGGGCGGAGCGGGTCATGCCACTTTTCTCGTTATCTGCTATATCATTGTCTTTGGAAAGTCTATATCGTCGGCCTTGGCGATTGGGCTTGGCCACGCATGAATTCATGCATTCGCAGCCTCTATATATGTTTGAATTCTCACATGACCCTCGAAAGCCTGAAGCCCTAGAAAATATACATATAAGCCGCGAAAGTATGGAATATATATGTATAAGGCACGAAAGCATGGATTTCTCGAATATATATGTATAAGGCACGAGAGCATGGATTTCTCGAATATATATGTATAAGGCACGAAAGCATGGATTTCTCGAATATATATATATAACCGGCGCGAAAGCACGGATATCTTCTTGAACATATATATATAAGGCACGAAAGCATGGATTTCTCGAATATATATGTATAAGGCACGAAAGCATGGATTTCTCGCATATATATGAATAAGCCGCGAAAGCATGGATTTCTCGAATATATGTACAAGGCGCGAATTCATGGATTTCTTGAACATATATATATAAGGCGCGAAAGCATGGATTTCTCGCATAGATTAGTCTGGCCCTTTGCCTACCTCATCGCTCCAGCTGAGATCTGGCTTTCTCCCCTCCATGGGCTGTATTGGTATACTCGTGCCTAACAGGGGTTCCCCTTGGCGCCTTCGTTTTCACTCCGCCGCCAGCACTCGCTCTCTGCGAGTGCCAGACAGCCAAACCACAGTTGCAGCCAAACCACAGAATTTTCAACGTTCACACCTGAGATGCAGTTTGATAACCCCCCATGAATTTTGTTCACTCAGTACTAATATATCTCGATAGTGCACCTTCTAGACCACCTACCCTAAGTGTCCGCCAGTCGATATCACATTGTGGTGGGGTGTGGGTGAGGTTGTCGGTCGGCTATCACTGGCTATGAGAAGGACTTTACCTCTACAATTCTACATTATCTCAACAACTACTGGACCAATAATATGAGCGACGTCGGAAATAATTATTCCCCCCTCCTATTTGCTTATTAGCTTGTTTTTAGCCGATATACTAATCCTATATTGAGATTCTCAACATTCTAGATGCCGAGCGAGCAATCGCAGGAACGGGGAAGGGGAGAGTGCTTCGGTGGAACAGAAGAGCCCTCCTTAACTACACTCCATGCCGGACCGGTAAATGGAGGTTAGGGTGGTGGAGGTACAGGCGGATGACAAGAAAGTGTGGATGCGAAAGGAGAAGCGGGAGGACGGGGAGGTTACAGTGGATCGCGTCGAGGAGTTCTTCACCCGGTTAAATCTGTAAGTCAGAAAGAAGGCAAGAAGGGAGGTGGGGGATCTTATTTCTTGGGGAAGGGCCGGTAGGGGCGTGGCGGGGGAACAAGGGGTTATTTCGGTTCGTTTCCTAGGTTCGGGAGGCTGGACATTTACGTAGCCCGTTGTTACGTGGGTGTACCGAGTCTTTAAAGATGAGGGAACGGGGCCGCCGCATGACATTAGGTCGAATCGGCGTACAGATAAAAAAAAAAAAAAAAAAAGCTTGAGTGCCGGGTTCATTAGTCTCATGGGGTTCATAACCTGTTAATGATAACGGAGCTATCTTAGGTATCGATATAGTCTTAATGCTACGGTCCTAGTGCTCTTATCGAAAAAGAGATGTTTCCTGCGTACTTTCCGGCTCTTTTATGTGTAGTACCTATCTAGCTCGGCATAGCGGGTCTCGAGCACCAAAAAAGGCAATTATCGACAAACAAACCTACTTGGAGGTGGTGCGTCAATTGAGGGTGTCCCTTTTGTGCTGTGTGTGTAGGTAGATAGAATCTATCGTCTTGTTTTGTTAACCCAGAACCCGCACGGGCTAGAGACCCTCCCACAAGGGTGCCTTGCCCCTCGGAGGGCATCTCAACCTGTGTGGGTTACCATTATATCCCCATGGAGAGAAGCTACATCCACATGGGCTGAGATGCCATTACGGGGAGGAATTATGTCCACACGGGATGCGATGCCCCTACGGAGACAAATCATGCCCATGAGGACTTTGCGTCCATACACCATATTGGAATGGATTCTAAGATTTGACACCCAGTTCCATACGGCACCCAAAGGGCCTCTGCGACCACAGATAATTGCAACATGCTAGGCCTAAGAAAGCAGTGACTACGATAAATAGGTTTAGTGCCAATTACTGCGATGGGAGATCCCGCGATAAAGTCTCCCATCGCAGCACTAAACAGGCAATCTGCAATTATTTTCCCGGTCATTGTTTGATTACCTTTTTGGGAAGTCACCCTAGTAAGTCCCGATTTGGCCCCTACTTTCGGGTCTTGCAGACTACTATTTTAGGAATCGTGCTACTCCTCTTTTGGCACACCACGCTAGTATTCTGCAACACCACACCAGTACTCTGTACACCACACCAGTACTCTACAGCCTCTTGTTTTTTTATATACTCAGTATGCGGTCCCGACGTAGTACTCTGCGGCTGCCATATTCTCGGCCCCTATACCAATTTTGAATGGCTTGGTTTATCTCGACATGTCCCAGGATACGACAGATCATTTGGTTTTCAGCCAGGCTCTCAGGATCAAAAACTATATATTGTACGGTCATTCCCTCCTCCTTGAACCACCAGTCTCTACAGCCCCTCCAGTCATCACTGACAGGCCTCAGGAAATTCAAATTGCAGTCACACTGTCATTTGCGTCAGGCCCCGCATCCTCTGCACTTCCTCTGCATCACTCAAATATATGTCATTTGCCTCCTCCTATGGTCTGCCACTCTTTTTCCGGCATCCCCGATAGACCTCCAGCAAATAGACTAGATAATCCATTTGTTAATACGTTTCCAAACTTCAAAAATGGAAGGAACCCTTACTTCGAGGACCAATGCATTGTAATCACACTCAGTTCCGAACCAGCAAACAAATGGAATGCCGACACCTCCAGCAAGTAGACTAGACGATCTATAAAGGTGGAAGGAACCCTTACTTTTTTCCCACCCTCCCGTCCCCACCTACCCACCCCTCCTCCCCTCTCTCACGATCATGGAGGGGACTCTGCTTTAGGGGACTCTGCCTCAGGGGACCCTGCCAGCCCCAGATAGATATTAAACTTCATCTTGACCATTTCCGGCCCTTCAAACTTAAATTGGAATCCTCCCCTACAACAAGGGTAGAAAAGAAAGGCAGTAACCAGTACGCAGATGGAGATGCAGATGGAGACGCATATGCTATACAGTAATGCTAGTAACTTAGAACCTGCGTGGGACTGCTTAGGACTGCAATCCTCTACATCTCTGAGTCCAGGTGTAGAGGGATATGATGATCGACTATCAAGACGCAGGGGGTTACTCACATGACCTGGGAATCCATGATTTGCTGGGAATTTATGCTATCGACTGGTTGAGGCTGGAAATTGATGATTGGCTGGAATTCAGTGATGAAATAGACAAATCCAAAAATCGTTAAGAGAAGGAGAAGGAGAAGGAGAAGGAGAAAACAAGGAAAGGAATCTATTATATGGTGGTGGGTTCCTGAGTACGCTGGGCATGCCGGTGGCTGTGATTTCATTGCTTCATTGCCTGATTGGGCAATCTCAGGAACTACTTGCTTAGTATGGACAGGCCCAGGTAGTTGACCCATCTTGTCACCTCGTCTGAGTTCCAAGTTGTAGTCTGGTAAGTTTTTGTCTTGCTGAAAGTAGAAGTCAGTTTGAACTCAAGTCGTTGGAACTCTTGTGCGGTTTCGGAAGGGAATTAAATAGTTGATTTTAGTTTTGGCACCTGGTTTCTTGCAACTGGCGTTGATGAGCGAGCATGAATTGACGGCACTACTGAGAATGGAGCGGTAAACTCATATACGGGCTACATGAATAGTACAGGTGCATATTAACTCGGAAGGATATCAGACGAAGCAAACAGACTCGATCATACATCATATGCCCAACAAACAGGATAACGTTCTTCAACATATATAGGCTCAAGGCCCAGCCGCTTTACATACCTAGATTTGGCTAAGTTTTATTTTTTTGCAACGGGGGGGTTCTAGAAGGTCTGAAGTGTAATGATCCTATCGATGTATTCATAGTGTGTAGAGAAGAGAGAAGAGATCATGGTGGATCCGAAGGTTTTAACCTGACGGATCCTGTCAACTATCTAATGACAAAGATAGAGAAAAATAGCAAACTTCAAAAGGTAGTAGGTCAAGTGCTCAGTAGCTACTCGCAAACTTCAAAAGGTTTCATATTTTTCAGAAGTAGTAGTAAAAGTCATAAAAGTGAAAGTGGTCAGTACCATTTGCGTTCTCATTGCCTGGCATCATTTTGATAGGGTAAAAGCCCTCAGATTGAAAAACCCTAACGATCTTCCCTCAGACGTGCAGCAATGCCCTCAGTTCAGTAACAGATCTTCTATGAAGATGAACCCTCAGTGCCAACAAAGGAACTGTATCAGTTCTGTTTATTTGAAGCCCTCGGTAACTTGTCTCACTCAGTAACTTGTCTCTCTATCTCTCCCTCTGTGTGTGCAAAAGCCCTCTGGTGCTCCGTAACTTTAGTCTTCTTAGAAAGGTGGGAGAAGAGCGAAACGAAGAGATGAGAAAGCGTTGAGCGAGATAAAAATCAGTGCCGGCAGTGGTGGTGGTAGGCCACACGTGGTTCCTGCATTGGATGTTTCTCGTGCAGCCGAAGGACGATGTGGGGACAACGGCAGTGGATTGGGAGGTGGTTCAGGTGGAACCAATATATATGGGCTCGACGGGAAGTGTAGGGGAGGTGTTTAGGCTTTGTAAGGTAGTCGAGAAGTTGAAGGAGTGGGCTGGGGAGGCGGGACAAGCAGAGTTTCTGGGGATGTGGCGAGACCCTCTGAGTCCAGACTGATACATTGGTTTTTTTTTTTTTTTTACAAAGCCTGCATCGGGATTAAATGCGCACAGGCAAAGATATTTTCCCTAGGATACCTACTTGTGGAGGTCAGGTTCCCGCTGATAATATTCCACATCATGCGAAGCTTTTTTCTGTTAGTTCATAGGTGCCTTGCGCCGTAATAGTTATCCGAAATCTCCTCCTCCTCCTCTTCATTGATTCCTACCATCCTCTCTACCTGCTCTCTAATGATTCCCTGGAGCTGATTTGGTCCCTTAGTTTTGGACCTCGGTGTGCCCAACTCTCATCTGTGTGCCCAAGTATCCACTGCTGATCCGTATGGCCTTCCAGTGATAGATTCTAAGATATCGTCTTCTCTTTCCGTGCGTATGACTTCTATATCCAGTCCTTCTGTAAGAATAATCACACAACTCTTGGATTGTGGTAGAAGATATCTTTATATAAATAATCAACACTCGGATTGTGGTAGAATACCGCTCTATATAAATAATTACATGCTTGGATTGTGGTAGAAGATTGCTTGTATTGATCGTGATACTCGTATTCAGCGGAGATCAAAAACAGAGAAAAAGCAGAAAAGAGCGGGCCTATGTACCCATCGACCGTCTAAACCCTCGCAACTGTTTGCCTACACCCCAAAAATGTCTGCAACATTCCAAGCTCAACAATTCCGTCTACAACATTCTAATGCATATTGCCTTTCCCCCACATCAGCTGGCACGGACTACTGCATTTCAATACCTTCCAGTTCCCCATCTCCATCCCGAAGAGAGCTTACCAGAAGGGCACAGTGAGAAAGCTGAACGGCGTTGAGAAGCGGTATGGGAAGTGTAGGTATCGGAGCCATAAAAGCCATCGACATTGAAGCCATGGAAGTCTCGATATTGCAGGTATTACATTGTCCATATTGGAGTTATCGTAGAACCCTGTGAGATAGGTTAGTTTTCACGTCCACATATCGGAGGTCTGGCAATGCTCTCACCTATATGAACTGAACTTGCTCGGTCGTGAGATACGCCCATATATCGGAGGCCTGGCAGTGTCGATATTGGAGGTATCGCAGTGTTGACATTGCTGAAGAACTCTGTAAGATAGGTTAGTTACGCATGCAACTGTCGTAGTTCTCTCACCTAGATTGCAGTTCATGAGTTTTGTTGACTTTAGGGTTGTGCTAGTCCACCCGACGGGGTATAATTGTGATGTTGAAGGTTGTTCATTCTCTCTAAACTGCTACGCTCATACTAAAAACTACTTATTTCTCCAGACCCTCCTGCGGAGGACTACCTTTGTTGTGCCAACCAGACTAAGGTTGGCAACGCTACAGGTTGGTTGACACTAGGCATAAAATTTAACCGGTGTACATTAGAGCTAGAAGGGCATCGTGGAAATGGTGCGTTATATGATTTGCTACCGACCATGGGCTACATACTTGAGCATTTGGAAGAGGCGATACTGCTAGCAATTCAACTCAACATTTGATTAATTCTATCTAGCTTGCATGGCAAAAGCTCAATAATATTATTCATTAACCGACCCCAATACAACAGTTTATGCTGCAGTAGTACTACATCCCGAAATGAAGTTTGAATATTTTGAGATTACCTGGGAGGAACATCCAGAGTGGATTTCAATGGCAAAAGCGAAGGTGACCTCACTTTGGCGAACTAGGTATGTATATACTCGGCCTTAGTTTGGTTGCACTACCTCTCTATCATGATAGACTCGGCCTATTTATTTTCTATATATGTAACAACTAGTAGCTATACGGAGTCCAGTACAAGTCACGAGCATTACCTACTGCAATAGTACTGGTATAATATCTTCCACAAGTATACCTATTGCAGACTCGACTTTAAACAACTGGAAAAATAAGCGCACTCCTCGAACACGACAGAAAGATGAGCTAGAACTCTTCATATCGACCACTACTACTCCGTATTGATACTGAGAACCCTCGCTTATGGTGGATCCAGAATGTAGCCGATTATCCACAGCTTTCCATAATGGCGCTTAATCTTCTTTCTATTCCAGCTGAGTTCGGAGGTAGAAGAAGTATTTAGTAGTACTGGGTTGATGGTTACTGACCGGCGCAATCGATTGAAGGAAGATATAATAGAAGCTGCGGAGTGCATGAAATCCTGGGGGGCTGATGGGGGGCTCGTTGGGTTTAAGGAAACAGAACAGGTTCGAGTCATGTTGGAACAATTGGAAGCTAAAGGGATGGGTATCGATCCAAATGTGATTGTAAATGCAAAGGTGAATGCGGAGTAGTTATTTTTTGACTTGAAGTAGTTGCGGTTGGTTTCTCCTCAGTGTTATGTATTCTTTTTCTTCATCTATCGTAGGGCTTATGTATTTTCCTTTGTTAATCTATCGAAAAGTGTTTAGTTAGCATCATGTTATCATTGTTTATCGTCCAGGGGTTTTACCAAAATGGTACCGGTACTTGTGTGAACCCAGGCGGTCTAGGCGGTCCAGGCCAGTCCAGGTCATTCAGGCCGGTCCAGGCCAGTCCAGGCGGTCCAGGCCAGTCCAGGCCATGCAGGCCGGACCGTTGAGAAAACTGCCTGAGGCTGAGGCTGACCCTCAAAGGCTGGCATTGCACTGTCAGCTTTAGCAAGTATGACTCCGGAGTGCCCTCAACAGCTGGCTGTTCACCATTAGGAAAACTGACTCGGCCGCATGCCCACAGTGTAACCACCCCAGCGAGGACGGATACCACATCACCTTTCACTGCTGCCAGTGTCACGAACAACGCCGCCAGCTCATAGGGACCGCATCTACTTGGGAAGAGCTAGACAATCCAATATGGAAGAAAGAAGAGGGACAAGACAACGAGTGGGATGCGGTAGAGGCATATTTTGCCTATCTACCTAGCTGGACGGTAAACAAGGAGGTTAGCACCGACAGAGGGGTGAGGGACGGTAGAATGGAAGCCTGATAGGGGCGTGGCGGTCGTTTCTTGAGTTTGGACCTTGGGTGATATGCTGTCGGTGTCTTCTCCTTGCTATCCTTTACTAGTAGAGCCTCTCCGGAACCACCGTCGAGGAATTACCTTACGTACTAGAACAAGGATGTTGGCACCGACAGAGGGGTGGATTGAATGAAAGACGTCGTGTTGTCGCTTCTTGAGGTTGTCGAAGAGGGGATGGGTAAGAAGGTTAGGACGCAAGAAGGAGGGCTGTGTGGGCCAAGGTTGCCATAGCAGTCACTTTTCTACGCGTTATCTGTCGTTTTGTTATCTGTATATCGTTGTTTGTATATAGTTATCCACGGGCGATTTGACCCTTGAACCACCCGGGCTTCCGGGCGGCTACCAAGGGACACGGTCGGAGAGGGGGCAAGGGCTAGGGGACACGGGCAGGGGCAAGAGCACAGAGGTATCACGCGGAGGACCACTAGGGAGTGGCCTCGAGACTTAGAGGTGCAGAGGTAGGTTTGTTATTCAAGACGTTGGATAGGGATCCAACAAGGAGTGCGAGGGCGAGAAGATATATATACCACCTCGCGCGTGCGCTTGGTTAAGTCCGGTTGAATTCCGGTTGGGCTTGGATAGGTCACATCTCGTACAAATAGTCACGGCTGGCACTACCGAAGGGGTTTCCTCCAGTAGGTGTGATGTATTGGTTAGTCACTGGGGGATCTTTGGTATAGTGTCTTCTGCAAATCGTTCACAATGAGCAGTAGGATTCACAGCAATGTACCTATAGAGACCAGTGGCGAGACATCGCCGGTGGATGGTGGGAGTTTGTATGTACCACTTTCTGCATCGCGAAGTGCTGAGAAACACAGCATGAGGCGAGGCGTTACGTACGGTTCAGAGCACCATTAGAGTAATGAATTCCATTACGCGTGTTCCCTGACATTGCATACAAGTTCGGGGTTAACTGCAGCGTAACGGTCCGACAGGACGGATGCGGATGTCGGTCCTAATGAACGTAGAAATACGTATGCAGTTCACCTGCAGGGGCTTAAGGAGCAAAGGCAAATGCTATAGCGGAGTCGCGACCGCATAGTTCTCTACTGTTGGCAACAAGATTGGCAGTAGCTGGGTCGAGTCCAGTATAAGTTATGGAAAGCGGGTAACGCCGTGAGTATGTCCCATAGCGAAATTGAGAACTGATGAGGGAGGCGATGGCGAAGTTGGGGCTCCGGTATTCCTCCTGCTCAAGTGCGCAGAGTATAAGTCCGGCGGATAAGCAGATGGTAACCCCGACGTGGGTTGGCTGACTTTATCAATGGGTTATACCCCACTAACGGGCAGGCCCTTATCGCTCCATGGGGCAGTGAAGCGTCTGCTGAGCCCTCATTGTCCGCTGCTAATACCTCCGAGGGGACCACGAAAGTGGTAAGGGCAAGTCGTGCCCTGGGCCGCAAATACGATGTTGACCACCTGCAGCAATGCAGGGCGGACTTAACATACCAACAGCACATGTCCTGCTGGAAGACCCCCCCGTTTGTGCATTACTCGGAAAGCGGATATCACATCACATTTGAGTGCCCAACTTACCGCGAACAGTGACAGGGTCTAGGTAACATAAAAGGGTGGGAGGACCTAGACCGTCCAATATGGATAAAAGCGGAGGGGGAGGACGACTGGGACGCAGTGGAGGCTTTTTTCGGGTTTCTATACAGGAGGCTCTTCGGGCGTCGCATCTAATCTCTCTGTCAGCACGGGGGCTTGCGCGTTACGAATTTTGTCATTGTTTCGCTTGGTGCTTTTCTTTTCTTTTCCCTTTGACACATTTTGTCTCTCTTGTTTGCTCGTCGCAGCGCATCCCCTTGGTTTACACATTTTTCAGTTACATTCTTCATTGTTTCACACGCGTTATGGGTAGGGGAGCGGTTCTGTAGGCCTCAGTCAGGCCTCTCGAGGTCATCTGGCATATAGCCGGTTAATGACAGCATGGGGGCCTTTCTTGTATTTACTCGTCTTCTTTTCGCGCGCGGTGGACCTGGCAGATTAACTTGCCTTGTCTTGAATCCACCCGGGTTTCCGGGTGGCTCCTCATAGTCCCCTTATTGGGATTGAATAGGAGTACTGAGTATTTAATAAAAAAAAATAAAAAAAAGGCCGACACCTAGTGCCTGGCAACAGGGTAACTACAACAAGACAACAACAACGAGAGTTCAACAACGAGAGTCGGGCAGAAACCTGTCCGACTCTCAAAACGGAATTACATGGTTGTGACACCGCTTCTTTCTTTGTTTTTGATGCTCTAATATTCCTAGGGATCGTTGCCATATCAGGCCTATGCGGCCTCAGTTACTTTGTATTATAGATATAGTGATAGTAGAGGGAGGTAATACTTAAGGGGGGTATATATGCCACTTTCGAGAGCTAGTGATGTCTTTAAATATTTCCTATATTATTATGATTAATTAGCATTCCCATGAGATAGCCCGAATTTGGTTACATAGTTATCAAATCAGTCTGTGTATGTCCCATAGGGCAAGATCACCAGGTTCTGCAGGTCGGTCACTAGACCGTACTCGGTCGTTAGCCCGCAAAAAATAGTGTATCTAATTACTCATGTGATTGTTCCCATGACTCTGCCAAGACCGGATATGACTCTACTACTAAGGGTCTGGGACCAGCCTGTCTCCAGCAATATATAACCTCCGCCTTGCTGCTACTCTTCACCACCTCTCCCTACTCCATTTAAGCAATCAACAGACCATCATGTCAACTGCAAGCGAAGCTTGGTTTAAGTGTATTGACCCTGAGAGCAAATGGGGCAAATTTACATTGGAAGGGGTTAAAGATATATATGACCTCAAGAAAGCAATCCGAAAAGAAATAGCACCTGAATTGGATGCTTATTTGATTGTCAACCTTACTATCTAGGCGATGCAAAAGAATGACGACGACAACAATGCAGTGGAGGTCGATGCAAGAAGGACTCTTGCATCGATTTTCGAGAGCTTTGGAAATGACTCTGAGTTTCTTGTCAGTGTTCCAGTTCCACACAATAAGTCTGAGCAAGGTATGTTGAACAAATCATCTCCTCATTTTTCTTACCATTCCCTATCCCTTTAGACTAAGGTTTATTTAAATCGTAGATCGACCTCTTTTCCCTATATTGACTGGATAAATGACTAACATTTCTTATTCTGTGATTATTAGAAGCTACTCTACACAAAGAATTGGTTCTAGCACAAGAGTCATAACCTCATCCACATCGCTAACGGTGCTGGGAAGAACTGAACCAGGTCCTTGCAACGAGTAAGAGAAGGAGGGTCAAGTCAGATGATGTCTCGTACAGCACTGTGTTCTTGTATTCTAAGTGGTCGGAAGTGGGTCCCATATTTGAAAGAGACACAAGGATTTATACAGAAAACATGCTGCCTATTCCTGACTCTGATCTCGAGGTTCTGTCGAAGGGTTTGTCCTGGGTCTACAAGTCGTACTCGAAGGGGCTTCTGTTCACATCTGATTGCGAGTCCAAACGTATCCACTTGATTGCACCAATCTTGTGGTCAGTGGTTACGCCTGGGCATGAGCCGAGCCTGTTATGGCGTAAGGCTATCCAGGATGGAGAATGCCTGGTTGGATAACGTCAGGTGTTATGTCGCCATTTGATGCATGGATTGGAGGCCTGGCGAACCCCGCTTCCTATATATTCGCACATATCCTGTATCTAGCTTTTGGCTCTTCGAGCAATGTTCTAAGTTCTAAGTTCGAAGTCTACTTCTAAGTTCAACCCGCACCCGTACGTGCACCCAGTTAGGCCCGAGTTTGGTGATCGTGATATCGCTCGCTCCAATTCTCCCAATTTCCCCATGTTCCGACAACATTGCCATGGTCACCGGCTCGCCCCTAACAGAGCCGGCTCGAGCCTGGAGGTCATTGCAACCGCGAAATACCGAAGGTACCCAGGCAGTGGAAATCTTCAATATGCGTTGCATTCCCACCCCTTCCTGTATTTTTTTTTCACCTCAATAACACAACCTCCAGCGACAGTCCAGGAGTTTCATTACCTTCCTTCAGAATTTACAACTACAATCGCTCAATTTCCGACATAACCAACCATGCCTACCAATACAAGAGGAGGAAACTACAAAAATTGATGAAATCACCTGTATCTCGCTATGGTTGTAACCTACAATTTGCTAAGTGGCTACAATACTGCAGTCTTATGTATCGTGCGATTTCGCTGTAGACTTTAGGTAGGCAATGAAGGTTGAAATTTATTCTGTCCTATTTCCATGTCTGTTTATATCCGTATTTTTCATATCTCTGCATCTTTCATATTTTCCATGATCTACACAGATATGTAGAGTACGCAGTTACCTATTCACTCTTGCAATTTTCGTGAGCTAGTTTGAGTCTTGGCAGCTCGAGTCGGCTCAAGCCTCTTATTGTAAAGCTCGAGCCGGCTCGTGCCCAGGCCTATCAATGACAATGACAGTGGTACAGCTCCTGCCTAATATCAAGGTGGATGTGGAGAAAGACTTTGACGGCAACCTAGTTCATACACATGGCCATTTTGAGTTTGTCCTAATCTACGGTAGCAAGCGTATCTACATTATCCAAGAAAGAGCAGTTTGAGTAAGATGCAGCCTAGTATTTGCTGGGGTATGAAGTTCCGGCTGACCTGGACAACATTCATGAGGTATTTGGTATTGTCACCAATTTCGAAAAGTGGATTTTTCTGAAGATCCTGGATAATGAAATTTTAGTCGACGAATGTAATGTACTTTCATTTATTAATGGTATGCCTGACAGAGCTCAGTTGAGTTTTGTTGTAGGAAAGCTTTATTCTCTTTTGCTTTAGAACCGTGGGTAGGGAACAGGGATCCTGCATGGGTTAATCAGGTCAGTTTGTTATCTTATAACTTTTTCTTTTACAACTAGTGTTCTTGTTCTGTTGGTCTGTTTCCTTAAATTTGGCTGGAAGGTGTTGTGGCATTGAGCTGCGATCGTGATGTTCTTGAGAGGAGGATGTGATGTTCAGGTCCGCCAGGCCACATTTGTGCAATAAGACGCATATCGAGTGCACTATACTAGTAAAGCTTCCTTCTTCTGCATAATTTCAATAATACCAGTCAAGGATCCTATGGAGGGTCAGAATACTGAAGAATTATTCAAAATCCTCAAACAGTCGAACTAACGCCATATGTGGGAGGAATATTCATTAGTATTAGAGAGGTTTTGGTGACAATAACCACAGCAACCCCACTAGCCAAGACGCTTGCAAGGTTCAGAGATATCAATGACAAGGATAAAAAGATATCGTATTGACATCGATGTCCATGAAGATATTATTGACATCTTTCATAGCATCATACCAAATAAACAACTCAAGACAGTTAGACTATTAAATTAGTATCAAAACACTACAAGGTCAACACAAAACACATATTGCAACAACTTCTAACTAATAATCGAATTAACATACATGCTCACACAAATCATTACAATAATATAATCATAATAACAATGTCTCAATCAGCTTTGACTCAACAATTTTCTTCTTAAAAACAGCCCAATTGCTCTTGTGTACATGTGTAGCTGCTAAATAAAGGCTTGTATTGAGAACAAGTACTATCGTAGCTATCGCTCAATATCTGTTCTCATCCAGTTCAGATGACAATATAAACCTGCATAGCTCTGCCTCTTGTAGTCCAGGTATGTTCTTAAGTATACATATGATGTACACTTTCCTGCTATGAGGTGGGTTACACTTACGCAGGACTTTGGTAATGTGTGAGTAATCCTAGTATGTCTTATAGAAATGTGGCATTATTCTGTGCCATAGATTGGCGTCGAAACCATCAATTAATACAGCATTATTCTTGGAGCATGTGAAGGATGCTAGATACTTCCAACTTGAAGTAACTACATTGATAGGCTTAATGCCATTTGAGATCATCCAGGAAGTGACTACGCTACTAGCAGGCAGGTCTAGGTAGTGCCAATTAACTACAGTGGGAGATCCCGCGGGAACTTCTCCCACCGCAGCACGAATTGGGTATTTAGAATTTTTAACTTCTTCTTTCGGTATCATTGGAGGGTTGCCTTTTGAGAAATTACAGGTAGTCCTTTTTTGGCCCATACCTTTTCCGGTATCTCCCAGTCTACCCTTTTTGTCATTAAGCTAGTCCTATCTTGGTAGTCTCCCAACCACACCATTTTTAGTTCTTTTAGATCGAGACTTCACCAAGCCCTTGACATGCAGTGCTGCAGATAAAATTTCGGGGTACATCAGAAAGGATTTTCATGGCGTCTGGACGCCACTATGGGTGCGTCCTGATGACACCGTCCTGCCAATGTCTCCCGTGGCGATCTGAGGTCGCCCAGATCCTGCCGTCATGACCCTCTGGCAGCCCATGTCATCCTGTGCCTCTGGTGTCCCATGTCTTCTGGCAGCTTATGGCGTCCAGATAACCTCCCTTCAGGTTATGGCATGCGGATTCTAGTTGTTGTCTCTGCTGTCTCCCAAACGTCTTTCCGTAACGCCGAGGAGTTCAACCCTAGCCGTTCCGAGTCGTCTGGATGCCTTAGTTATTCAGCCCTGCTCGGATGCCTGCTACGTATAATGAAGCGCACTCACGGTTGAGAGCGCACCTAAAAACAAGAATAATAAATGTCAATAGCTTTTCGAAATGTTTATGTACATAAAACTGAGCTGGTAGAGCCTAGGTAGGTCGTGATGCTTAGAGCTGGAAGCACTGGATTAGACAATTTCCTATGTATCACATTTCGCTGTCCCAATATTTCTCACGATTGTTATGACATTTCGAATTCCTTCCTCACTCACGACATCCCTTTCCTTATAATCTCTTTTCGGTGACATTACACACTCCGGTCAGGGCCCGTCTCGGGACCATCCGACATTGTCGATTAATGACAGCATGGGAGCTCGCACCTATCAATTAGTTCATGTACATAGGACGCCGGACCGGACCGATTAACTGGCCCTAGTCCTGAATCCACCCGGGCTTCCGGGTGGCTCATCATGGTCCCCTCACTGGGACCGAATATGAGTAAAGAGTATTTAAAATAAAAAATAAAAAATAAAAAATCTGGTACCTACCTGCGTTGCATTACCTAGATAGGCATATCGTCGGGCTTGGCAGGAAGCTTGGCCAGGAGCTTGAAGAAACTTATAAGGTTCCCCTTCGGCCATTAGAGTTAGAGAATACATGCTTCATTTACATACACATCATCCCACAGAGCCCCGACGGATCCACACGCCCGTCCTGTTTCACGCATTGAACGACCTTTGCCACCACGGCGGTAAGCTGTTCTCCAGGACCGATGCTAGCCCCCCCAAACCCCATGCGGCGTTCTCATGCGTCCTCTACGCTCGCTGTCCTCCTTCCGGATCCTGTTGATCCAGCAGATATTCCGTTGCCCTCATCCCCCTCTTCCAAGAGGGGATTTCGCACCAAATATGCGAAGTTTACGCACCCTCGAGCGGGTGCTTCTGCTCTACCCAGTGGCCTTCCGAAAGTATCTGTTCGTAGGAGCAGAAAGCGTACTACAAGAGAGGGTGAACGTAAGTGTTTCCTAAATTCATTTGCCATGCACTACTCGCTTGCTACAATTGTATAAGCCCTGACCCTGCTAGGATCAAGCGACCCTATGCCCCTTTTACAGCGATCTACGGCTCGGCTCGGGGCCCATGCCCCGACTATCTTGCCTGCCTTAAAACGTGCACGCACGGTTAAAGAAATAGGCTCCTTCCGTCTTCCCACTGACGTTGCTCGTGCCTTCTCCCTGCAATATTCCCCTTATGGCGGC
Organism: Terfezia boudieri ATCC MYA-4762; assembly: GCA_003788615.2. NCBI lineage: Eukaryota > Fungi > Ascomycota > Pezizomycetes > Pezizales > Pezizaceae > Terfezia > Terfezia boudieri. The sequence goes on along the minus strand of ML121554.1, from coordinate 343,607 downwards.
AAATATCGATTCAACCCACCAACACCGTCGGTGCTCATCCCAAAAATCCTCCCACACCTCACACAATTTATCGAGGCCTATGTATATTTGGAATTTTGACCGTGGCTCGGAGAGTACCTGCCGAGCACCAATTGATGTGTTGCTCAACCCGTGCTTAGTTCTGCTTAAAGGTCACCTGTTTGACTCGTACACAGGGAACTACTTCAGCGGGAGGATGCGGACGATGAATCTCCTGCATCTGCAACCGACGCGAATCCATTTGCCCATTCAGCCGTCGTGCATGGCGAAGTTTCACTGGACTGGACCAATCCCGATACCTCAGAGTCTTACGCAGGACGAATTGATTATGCCATTGGTGTCACCCATCCATCAGCGACTTTCCCGCCCAAAGCCATCTCACCAGCAACTGTGTCAAACAAGTCCCCCCGTATTGCTTACCAATATTACCTCCTCGTTGTAGAAGCGAAACGTACACAGGATGTAGAGTCTGCAGTCGGCCAGCTCTTTGGCTATCTTGCTGTCCTGTTCAAGCAACGTCAAGCCTACTTGTCCCGTGACATTTATGGTATCGCCACCGATGGCCTGTTATACGATTTTCTGATGATTTCGTCGACAGGTGTTATGAAGCGGGCGGACCGGATTGACCTGGGAGCTGGTCCTGAGGCTATGAGGAAAGTAGTTACTGCGGTAGTTGCCATATTGCAACAGGAGGCGTATGTGCTCGAAGGGATTGTTCAACGAAAAGTGTCACCCCCAGCAGGTAGGGTTGTTTCAGGCGAAATTTCTGAGCCTATCAACACAGGTACTGACGCGCGTGGGATAAGATGTATTACTCAAAAGGGGAATTTGTCGGGCTTGGCGGACGTTTAGTTTCGGGTATATGAGGCATAGTTCAGAGCATGAGAAAACAACAAGGGAAGGGAGATCATCCATAGCAAATACACATACAGATTCCTCGAGTGAGAGTGAGCTTCATTCTGTGTGTATTCTTCTTTATCTCTTTCAGTTGGCAGTACTAGAAAGACTCGATACTCTATTCCTCTTGGTAGGCTAGAAGATCGCTGCGGTGAATTCCAGGAGTGACTGCTGCGGTAGCACTCGTCAGAGTCGGTAAAAATCTTTCTGTTCTCTTTCTCCTTTTGTGGCACTCTTTAGAGGCGACAGAAGCCCTTCGGGCTCCGGGTATCGGTTGATTACAGGAACCTTGCCCCTCTCCCTTGTTTAATTCGAAAACCTGATCCGTTTCTCGGGATGCCCCGAACCTCCATCTAAAAAAAAAAAACTGCCCTCATCCTGGTGGATCCAAGACAGAGCGGAGATCTCGGGGTTCCACCTCGTTGGGGTAGACACGAAATCTCACTTCTCACAGATCTGAGGGGACCAATAGAACCTCGCTCTAAGTTACCCTCCCCGGTACGGGCCCATCTGGAATATAGACGACGGTACCGATCAGACTCCCAAAGACTTCAGAACCCAGAATTTCCGGAAATACAGCTCCCAAATCGCATCGACAACTACTCGAGTGACGAAGAAACCGTGGTGGGGATCCCGGAAGAAGACAGTTTGATAGAACCCCAGTCTCCTGTTTTACCCCCTTACAATCCTGTTTTCATTCAACAACCAGGTAGGGTGAACAGGATGGAATACTCACACCTCCTCAAACCCATGAGTTTCAGTGGAGAAAAAAATACCACCAGGATCGAGGATTTCCTAGAACTGCTCGAACTGACGTTCCCATGCTTGGAATCGATCCTGGACGTGGGCAAAAGGGAAAAGGCAAAAGTGCTAACGCTTTACAGCTATCTGGAAGGTCCAGCTCTACAGTTCTGGATGACGTTGAAACTGGACAAATGGGCTACGTTCGCAGAGGCATTGGATGCTCTGACACAACGTTTCATGGCACAAATAGAAGATTTTGACGAATGGGCGGAAAAATCTCAAGCTATTGCGGACTTGAATAACCTGTGTCAGGGGGGACTCACCAGTGCACAATACGTAGAAAAGACAAAAAAGATCTTTACAGTTCTGGGAATGGAATACTCGTCAGTGTTGGCCATAAAGTTTGTTGATGGACTTGAAGACAACTACACTAAAGATCTCATAGATTCCTAGTTCGACGATATTTATAAATTCCCGGAAGTTATCAAAGTATATACGAAATGCACCAAAGCCCTCAAGCGAAGAGAGATGGCCTCACAAACCCCACAGCAAGGGAAGGAGGAAGTTAAATCAGAAGTTGAACTGTTAAGGGAAACTATGAAACAAAGTGCCCAAATGGTGTATCAGGTAGGAGAACTGCTAAAAGAAATGAATATAACCAAGCAAGTAGATAAACAAAAATGGGGATATCAGCCCATCTTAGGAGCGGTCGGGTCTTAAGGAACTCAATCCTCACTCTCCAATCTGGGTAATGGGTCTCGGCAACTAGCCTAGAATTTTCCCTCCAATCCGAATCCCCCTTATCGACCAACTCAAAATTATAGACGAACAGGATATGGAGCCTATCAGACTCGGGAAAATATTATCTGCTATGCGTATGGAGTCACTGGGCATAGGGTATTCGAATACCAATCCAATAATCCACTCCCATAAGAAGAACAAGAGCAGCTTAGAGTGAAATATGGCCGACCAGAAAGAGGGCTGTTCGGGGCTACTGGGACCCAAAGATCAAATATTGGAACTAGTAACCCAGACCCTCAAGAGCAAATGGTGGTATATGTGGAAAGAATATCGGATGAAGAATTGGACCTGGTCACTGGAACAGACCCTGAGGGGATAGTGAATATGGCGGTAAATATGGTAGAAGTAGTAACTAAAGTGGCAGAGGAGGACAAACGACAATGGATAAACGAGTTTTTGGAGAGCCTGAGTGAGGAGGAGCGAACTTATTTGGTGGCCATGGCAGACAAGCGGAAGCGAGAACCAGACAAGGGAGGGAATAGAGCTCCCCCTCGGCAAAGAGTTAGGGTAAATGAACCCCCTATGGCATACACCTCACCAGGGGATCCTACACTGAATATCCTCATGTTCACTATGATTCCCAATATGGCTCAAGCGTCGGCACAGGAAGAGAACTTGGGACCTAGGTCAGATCTAGTTAACCACCCTCGCCAATGGACAACCCCAGGTCAGAACCTGTAGGGTGGAGTTTTCCTACAACTACAGGGCATACCGTTTATACCAAACCCCTATTTTGATATCCTGGCAAACCAATATCAGCCCCAGTTCATACTCACCGCTACCATACCAAAGGGCCAGAAAACGAAGGCTAATAGTGAACCAAAACCAAAACGTTATATTCGAATATTGGGAGGATGTGACCCTTGGGACCTGGTGAATGCTTTGAGAAAGTTACCAGTAGTGGGACTGGATTTTGGAAACCTGTTTGATATGGCACCTGGAGTAAGAGTGGCAGTAGGAAAAGCGCTACAAATGGAAAAGATCACTGGCTTGAAAAGGCAAGGGCAGACCGTAGGGACTAACCTGGTTATTACACCAGTAAATATACTGGAAACCAAGCAGGGACGGGCACCAAAGCAGGAAAGAGGGAGTGCTCTAAGTGACAAAAAAGGAGTACTTCAAGAACCAATGTGCCATATTATCAACTTCCATATAATTGGGGAGATCTGGCAGCAGGGATATAGAAAAGGAAGGAGCTTTAAGATAGATAAGGTGTTAATTGATGGAGGAGCGGTGGTAAACTTAATGCCAGAGATAGTCACAGAATGCTTGGGACTGGAGCTAAAAGATAATGATGACTAGCGTGTGCAGCGGGCCGATTTTTACCCGCGTCGCGTCACCAAGACCCGCGCCGACAGCCAATTATCTCCCCTTGCCCCGCGCTGCCGAATCGGCTATTCTCTTACCTGTATTACTCGCGCCGAGCCAAGGAGGCCGACGGCTACTCGCCAAGGAGGCCGACGGCTACTCACCAAGTAGGCCGACGGCTACTCGCCAAGGCTTCTTGCCTTGTGGTAATCGCTGGATGCCTACTAACGTATACTCGCATATCTCCCAAAGATACACACCAGGCACAAGATGGGCCACAGCCTCACCCCGACTTAGGCATACCTTGATGCGTTGGGCCCCTTGAACCCCGCCCATTCTGGGGACCTAGAAGCTCTAACCCCCGTCTTTGTTATTCAGTCCTCAAGAGATGCGTGTTTGCCTTCCTACAACTGAGGGCGTTCGAGACTACAACTGCGGCACGCTAAGTTGAATGAAGTGAACCAATGATTCAGGATGCATGTGCAAATAAGTATAATAAATGTCTATAGTATTTCTAAATGTTTATGTACATAAAAGCAAATGCAATTGGAGACAGTAATATCATAAAGCGGACTGGTCCCCACCTCCCTATGTCCCTAGCGAACTCCTGGCCATAGTGCCTGGCCCCTACGTAGGTCTGTGAACGATAGTAGTATGACAATACTACACCTTAGACTAGCCTGGCGCGCAGATGTGACAATGTCGACGACGGATTCATGGCAGGCTGGGCGGCAAAGGCATGGGAGGCTGGGCGGCGGAGGCATGGGAGGCTGGATGGCGGAGGCATGGGAGGCTGGACGGCGGAGGCATGCCATGCTGGACGGCGGAGGCATGCCATGCTGGACGGCGGAGGCATGGCATGCTTGACGGCGGAAGCAAGCCAGCCCAAATAGTGGAGGCAAGGCACTGTCGACAGCTGAGGCATGGGAGGCTGGGCAGCGGAGGTACGGCAGGCTGGACGGCGGAGGTATGGCAGGCTGGACGGTGGAGGCAAGTCAGCCTAGACAGCGGAGGTATAGTAGCACTGTCTCGACGGCACTGTCTAGACGGCGGAGGCAAGGCAATGTCTCGACGGCGGAGGCGTGGCACTGTGTCGACGGCGGAGGCATGACACTCTCGACACCGCAGGCATGGCACTCTCTCGACACCGCAGGCATGGCACTGTCTCGACACCGGAGGCATGGCACTCTCTCAACGCCGGAGGCATGGCACTGTCTCGATGGTGGAGGCATGGCACTGTCGATGGTCTTAATGAATTAGCTGCAATCCGTGAATAATGGCATGTCAATATCTCACCTTTAGCAACTGAACTTGCTTATATCATGGTGAGATTGGTCTTCTATGCGTGCATATATTGGAGGCCTGGTGCAGTCAGTATTAGAGGTAGGCGTGCACATATCGGAGGCCTGGTGCGGTCAATATTGGAGGTATGGCAGTGTCGCGGCTAAGAACCCTGTGAGATAGGTTAGCTATATGTACACATATCTTAGGTCTGGCAATGCCCTCACCTCTATCGCGGCTTGTCAACTATACTTATTGAAGTCAACTATCTCCACTCTCCTAACGATCTGGATTCTACAAACACATGTGTATCGATTCCATAGAGTGTCCCAAGAATCGACGCTGTGACGGTATGTAGGTTACAACTGGTGCGCATGGAGGTTATAACTGGCGTGGGCGCTGTGACGGTATGGAGGTTACAACTGGTGCGGTCCGGACACTCTACACGTACGTATGGAGGTTATAACTGACGTGGTCCGGAGGTTATACACGTGCGTATCGTCTGGTTAGGATGGTGGCTAGTCAATTATACTTGTTGAAGTCAA